>JACXGM010025907.1:0-15107 GCA_016801145.1 Umbra pygmaea | reverse complement strand
TGACTGACTGTCTGTCTGTCTGTCTGTCTGTCTGACTGACTGACTGAATGAATGACTGACTGAACGACTGTCTATCTTTCTGTCTGAGTGACTGACTGAATGAATGACTGACTGAATGACTGTCTATCTTTCTGTCTGAGTGACTGACTGGCTGAATGACTGACCGACTGAATGACAGATTGACTGACTGCCTGTCCAATTGTCGTTCTGTTTGTCTGTCTGCCTGCCTGTCTAATTGTCATTCTGTCTGTCTCTCTGTTTGTCTGATTGTCTGTCTGTTTGCCTGTCTGATTGTCTGTCTGTCTGTCTGTCTGTCTGTCTGTCTGTCTGTCTGTCTGTCTGTCTGTCTGTATATAGGAAAACTATGTGGCCTGAATAAAAAAATATATATCCTAAAAAATTAAAATATAAGGTATATTTGAACTCAATCAGCAGAGTTTTCTTTTCTGTATCCTGCATTAACGAAGAACAACGAAAAGGAATATGACAGCAGAAAGTTGTTTGGTGAATCTTAGACAACCATCAAAGTATCTGAATATACTCTGATGAAGTTCAATTAAAATCTATGAATATATACAGCAGTGTGCCACACAGAACAGCACACACACCATTGAGCTTTAAAAAAAAGTTTGGGAAACCCTGGGATAAGTCATAATGTTCTTTCCAGGAAAGACTTTACTGACGTCACAGGCTTAAGTCACACAGGCTTAACTCATCAAGGAGAGCAATGACCTTGTAATCCTCCGTGTGTAAAAACCTACAGGATGCCTTTTGATTAACTGGGTATGTTGGTTTGTTTAAGTAGCTGTAATATTGAAGTCCTATTTTAATGTAAATTTTATAGACTTGTGCACATGACAGTTTGATTCACATTCATGTCTACTGTACATGTAGAGACCTGATTTCCCTTAAAACGCAGAAAAATTAAAAATCTGTCTCCACATGATTTTAGTAAATTCCCCACTAGTTAACCCTTTAATGTCCTTGCTGTGATAAAACCCATTGTGTGCTCTACCAAACGGTTGAGTCAAACATTAAAGGGTTAAATTATGACTTCCAGCATGGGGGTTCAGCTTTATGGACTTGTGTATTACAATTTGGGTTACTTTCTGGTATAGATATTACCAAATTGGATTAGGGCTCAAATAAATGGATGCATGAAATTTATATCACTGAGATTATGCTTAGGGAAAGTGTTAGGATTTAGGGCCAGGGAAAATTGATTTCTGGGTCAGGGTTAGGTCTCAGGTCCCCAAGGATAGAAAAACGTGTGTGTGTGTGTGTGTGTGTGTGTGTGTGTGTGTGTGTGTGTGTGTGCGTGTGTGTGTGTGTGTGCGTGTGCGTGTGCGTGTGCGTGTGCGTGTGCGTGTGCGTGTGCGTGTGTGTGTGAAAGGCACCTCCAGAGGATCTACATCGATCACCTGATCACACAAGTCTGCTCTAGAGACTCATTCAAGCGCTAAGCAGAAAAGAGACAACTCTAAACAGAAACACACCACATTACATTCAGTCTGAGTGAAGCACATTCTGCTGCAGCTACCAGCACTTAACTATCATTGGATTTTACTATTATCAACTTAATGCTTTTACAAATGATGAGGAGAATGAAACCCATCGGCTTCATGGGATTACTTCCACTCAGTTCATCTAACCAGCGCTCTCACTCCTTCTCCATGGAGACGGCAACACTTCCTGTGTGACTGAGAATAAAAGAGAGTTAAAAAAAGTGTCCAAATCCAAATGAGAAGAGAATGAAGCCCGGTCAAAGTTCAAAGGTCAGAGGTAATGTTGTGTGGGTTTAGGGCTGTGGCAGTGTTTCATTTCTTTGCTTCCTGATGGGTGAACCGAACACCTGGTAGAGCAGGTGAAAAGAGCACCGCTCCCAAGATGGAACCACTCACAATACTTTATGGGTTGCTAGGAGACCCAGTTAAGAGTGAGTGTCTGTGTGTATGTTGAGGAGGCGATGCGTGTATTTGTGGATGGCTGAGTGGGTTTGGGGAGTTGGTGTCTAGCAATCAACAAGGTACAAACCTGACCATCTGACTTTCATACAACCTCACCGATACGCCGACGACAGCGAAGGTTGGACAGCTAAGATCAATAAAAAGCAACGCGTAGAGTTGTTAAGCGTTCTCCTGCGCAGATACACGTTTGCACAGAGACCATCAATCACATGTAGATGGCATCCAAGTCCCCATAAGAGAACAGCATTCAGAGACAGAACTTAGAGACAACCGAATTATTCTGTCACACATTTCGACAAATTTCTTTGGTTACAGTAATGGACAATAAGAACAGGAGGTTCTTATTGTTAGGTCTTCTTCCGCAGGTGTCAAAGAGAACACAAGTTGGAGCCAGACCTGCAGTTGCCTGCGTGTGTACCTGTGTGTATGTGTGTCGGTTTGTTTGAGTAACTTTAGTCATCGTCTGAAGGACACAGCCAGGGCGAAGCAACACAGCCGCTTGTTTATGGATCCACATATGTTCCAAGTGACAGGTGATCTATTACTGTGTTTCACTAACTTAATAAAACTACACACTTATAGACTGCACCTGATTTCTGTAACATTACTGGTTTGTATTTATTGTGGTTAACATAGCAACTATATTTGAAGTAGAATTCTGGCCCTGAATCACTGTACTACATCATCGGAGAGAAGAAGAGATGTAGGCCTCAAGTTTGAATAATGAACTGGGTTGCTTGAACCCTGAATGAGGATTGGCTGAAAGCAATGTTATCAGAGGCTGTGTAACACATTAATAATTATATATTTCAATGTTGGAATTGTGTTCTTAACGGGTTTTACAATAGTATTAAGGCAAGTTGAGGTATTGTGATTTATATGGCCAGTTGTAACAAGTATGTAAGGAGGTAAGAGGAGGCAGGCCTAAGATCACAGGTAACTAAATCAGATTTTAATAAAGCCACAATGAGCAGTTTACATAAACAATGTCTCTAGATACAGTATCAACCTTCTCAGGGCTCCAGATGGAAAAAAAGGACCTATGCGCATTCAATAGGTGAACTAAGAAATTGTCATACTTGCGAATAAACAGGTGCCTTATGGAAAACAGGCTATCTTCACAACGAAGTACATAAACAAGAACTACTTAGGACAAAAGATTACTGAAAAGAACATACAGCCCACTGAGTGTAGATATAGGGCAGGGTACTGATGAGAACTCGGGAACAGGTGTGCGTCGTTAACAGTTGGAGAGGTGAAGGTTGTCAGTAAGCTGGGGAACTGGATCGCCGGAGTGGAATAGGAGCCGAACGGGGTGTGACACCAGAATCCATGCCGCTAATGTTGAGTACTGTTTAAAAATACCTCCAGCATAGAATAATACAAACGTCAATATTCCAGTGTGTGTGTGTGTGTGTGTGTGTGTGTGTGTGTGTGTGTGTGTGTGTGTGTGTGTGTGTGTGTGTGTGTGTGTGTGTGTGTGTGTGATGTCTGAAAGATATTCTGTTATTATGACATTAATGATCAAAGATGCAAACTCATCCTTTATGTTTATAGAAAGCAATATGAATTGTGTGTATATGGTTGTCTGTGTGTCTGTGTCGGTGTGTCTGTGTCTGTGTGTTTCCTCTCACATCACAACCTCCCGTGACTTGGGTGGACTGCTACATTACATTGCAGATCATGCACCACTTGTTTGGGGCCATCCAAAATGTCCAGACTGATTTATGCACAAGCGCGAATCCCACACAAATTGACTTTTGCGTCATCACTTCAGCAAACTGAAGGCAGAGATGGCAGTGAAAGTGAGCAGGGGGAAAAGAGGGAAAGAATGTGTTTGTGTGCGTGTGCGTGTACACGCTTGCCTGAGCATCATCCAGAGCCTCGTCCAAACTCTGCATGCATCCAAGATGAAGGGTATATCTTTTTATCAAGGTCTGCCAAGCAGGCTACCTCACTTACCCCAGCCCCTCACTCAGACACCTGGACACACTAAGGCTTATTCAGCAGCATCGTCTACTCCATTTAGTGCACTATTTTTCAGAGCAGTAAATATGTGTCTGCACCTTTAAAAGTAGTGCACTAACTAGAGAAAAGGCTGCTGTTTTGGTTACAGATCTAATAGCGGTGTGCTGTGACATGGTCTCACATTGTTATTGATGCTCTGAATGAAGGTAAGCATAATTAAATTCCAAATATCACCCCCCCCCCCCATTCATCAAGATAATCACAGCTGACATTTGAATCAACTTTTATTGATGTACATAGAAGTGGATATAGTAGTGTTAAAATATTGGAGAATATTACATATTTTACCTGTTTTTACATGGGTCTTTTTGTGGATGTTTTTATTTATTTGTGTTACTGTTTAATAATTGATTTTCCTTTCTGTGAATTGGGGAATCATGGAGTTTAAAATGGATTGTCATGATATAAAACCTACATATTTGATTACATCTTTTTCATATAGGCTAAGGGAAAGCCATCAAAGGAAAGAACAAAGACCGGGAAATAAATAGAAATATATAATATTGGAAATAGTGGCATACTGCTTTATATTGATCCCAAATATATATTGAATATTATATAATGTTATTACAATCAACATATATTTACTGATCCCAAATAGTGACATACTGCTTTATATTGATCACCACTAATGAAACTGTGTAATCACTTTAAAGAAAAAGTTCCGGCCTCTCCTATCTACAGGAGGAATGGAAAAAACAACGTACTTAAAACTAATCTTGGTAGATTTAGCACCTAATTATATAACATCTAGCTAGCATGACATTCTGATAATGTTGACAACTTGTGGTTCTGAAGTTGCATAGCCAATCCTGGCCTTGATATAACTACACTAGGCACTACACTACAAGCAGACTTCTTGAATATGCGTCCTAGGTACTGTAGGTGGGTCTGATCAGAGATGTGTGGGTTGCGTGTCAAGCTAGGTAGTTAGCTTTCTATGTATATGCATCAGAATATGGCCAAATGGCAATTATACAATGACCGTGAAGAGTAAAGAATAGTAAAGTAATCTACTAAGGACCTATAAGGATATATCTATGACATACTTAGCATTGTCTGTTTTTTTATGGTGGATATTTTACAATTGGCTCCTTCAAGCATCGTCGCTGATAGGTAACAAAGACAAAAGATGGATAAATTACAAACGCATTATGAAAAACACATCCATAAACCAACCTCCAAATCAAACGTGCACTAATCTAAACTTCCTAAACTTTATATGCAAACCATATCACATTTGATCCTAAGTATCTGTTCAACTGATATAACTGGTTTAAATATATTTAAACCTTTCAAGTAATTTGAAAGTAATTTTTAAAGTAATTTGCGTGATGCTTTCTAGCTTTAGGGATATAACCACTTAATATACCAACGCTAAATCAAGAAGGATGAATCAACATAATAAATCAGCATCTTTTCTAACTTGCTATATCCTAAAGCATGTTTCATGTGTGATTGATAGCTATGATTTAGCAATCCTATCTGTTTTCCACTGCAACATATTTAATTTGAAACCTCGGGAGATATATTATTTGGCAACTCAGTCAGTTTGGCACCGCAAGGGTTAGGAGGATACTGAAAGATGTGAGACAGAGGAGACGCGGCAAGGACAAACTATCGATCGACTCCGCGCTGTAGGCCTATTGTCAGTGTTCTTAGACATTCTGATTTCCCTACCTAATCACCCCGGACTCTCTCTCATTATATTCACCACACAATACCGGTAAAAATAAAACATTAAAATTGTTATGACAACATATTGTAGCGACAGGTTCTTCTGTAATACACATGGACGCTTTTAAATATGTATAAACGCAGCAAAAGACGAAAGTCAGATTCAGCACCACGGAAAGAAACTTAAGAATCGCTGGTAAAGCGCGAACGGTGATGCGCTGTCCGTGGTCCTAAAATTACTTATTGATGTTGAAACATTTTCCTTCCGATGTTGTTCTTCTGAAACCTACTTAGATTGTGAAAAAAACGTCATATAGACAATAAACTTTTGTCAGGGAATTAGGTAACGCATCAGGTAGACGTTTGAACTAGCATATTATTTGATTACGCTAAACAGTCGAAATAGGTCTACATTAAGAAACATAAGTTTCAGGTATTATGAACCATCTTGGATCGCATTCTCTTTTGCTCAAGTTCACAGCTTTACTACCCACCAGAAATGGTTCTGTACGATCCAGCAATGGATTATGTGCAGTAGCTATCTAAACCGCACTCGTCCTTCATCGCGAGCAAACAACTCTGCTTTATCTCCTTTTGGAAATCTCTGATATATCTCCCTAAGCACTCAGACGCACATGATGATTCGGTGAGAGAGAGACGAGCGGTACCGTAGGCTATACTTCCACTTTTCCACTGCTCCTTTAAGCAACGTTGATCGGCCGGTGGGACGGTTCAGTTTTGTGCTAGTCGGACCAAACGGAGAAACAAACGGTCCAGAGCGGGAGGAAGTTCAATCACCCGCCCCAGCTCAGCCTTTCAGAGAAAAGCCCGGATAGTGATTGAATGTGATGTAAAGGGGATTTAGTCATGGCATTACGTCCGAGAGAGAGAGACAGAGAAAGAGAGAGAGACGGAGAGAGAGAGACAGACAGAGAGAGACAGAGAGAGACAGGGAGAGACAGAGAGAGACAGAGAGAGTGTGACTGAGTGCCTGAGCGAGATAGCGCGAGAGAAAAGTGAGAGAGAGAAGGCAAGTGAGAGGAGGGATATTTTACACCAAGCTTTTGCTTTTTTCCTTTCTGCCCTTGAGCCTCGCGGGTAAACCCGAGCTTGTAAAGTGGGAGGAGGAGGACAGACACCAGCCCTTCATCAAAGTCAATATTTTCACTTATTTTTACTTCACCTCAGAATTGAGTTTTTGCTTGTTTTCACATCGACTGTTTCTAGATCCAGGACACTGTTACATCTTTTGCAGCCCTCCGCGGTGTAATAAAAAGTAACCGACGGGAGAAAACAAACAAACAACGAGACTGCATCAGATTACGGAAGTGTACAGTAGCTACAGTACACCTCGACGGGAGCCGGTTAGTGGATGGAGCAGTACAGGGCTTATGGTAGAGGGGCGTTCGTATGACGGGACACGGAGCGGTTTTCCCGGATGAACCTTCCAAGTAAGTATTTTATCTAATATATCTGATCCGGATCAGAACGTTTGACTGCTAAAAATATATTATGAGGTGATAACAAGAGCTATTCGAAATAAACCTAAAATGTGGGGATCACTTCGAGTGATGTAGGCTATAAATTGACACTCACTAATCTAAAGAGCGTAGTGTACGGACTTGGCCTATTCTCTGATAAATTAAAAATGTTTAGAAATAATTTTATTTATATCCAAATTAAATGCAGCCAGTACGGATGGTACTTTCGATTCGTGCTGCTCAAGCGAGCAGAAACAGCTAGTCAGACACACCCCTATACGGTATTTTGAGCAGAATAACTGCTTTTGTGACTTCAAAACTCTAAGATTTAGCCTCGGCCGGACTGTGAACAGATTCAAGGTCATTCCAATTATCACACATTTTGTCCCCGCTTGGTCCTCAAACATCTGCACGTGTATTACAGGCCGAGGGGACAGCAGTGTGTGTAATCATTTACTAAGCGCTATAAGCTGTACGCCTGTTTAAATAAATGCGTGAGGATGCAGGTGAAGTTAAAGACGCATCATGTTTTATAAAACAAATGCAATGTTTCCGAGGGAGATCCACGTTACTGGTTAACTTGGATCCACGTTACGGGTTCACTTCCCTTCCCATGCAGTTAGTGTATTAGAACTTGACTCTCATAAAGTGGAGGGACGAATTAAACTCTTGCATGGACAGTTTTACCAGGTTTCCCGTACATTCAAATCACACGGACGACATGTCATCATGCCCTTATATGACTTAAAAACCCATGCGTAACTCTGAACATACTGTATCTGAGATATCACATTCATGATAACCTACGGAAAAAATACAAACACAAGTTTGATGCCTGGCTACAAATCTTATAGCCTACGTAATGTGTTACATTGGTTTTATACATTTTTTTAAATCAGGCAGAATTCGTCAAAAACTCTATCTCCATTTTAGGAAAATTAGATAAACGAAATATTATGATCAATGTAAACTATGTTATTGTCAGAATCTGGTGAATTTTTCGTTTACCTCTATCTTTTTATCTGCAGAATAGTAAAAAATAATAATCGCTTCTCTCCTTCTTCCTTTAAATAACATATACTATTTTAATAATTTCACACATTTTCTTTCAGGACAATCAACGAGGCAAGAAGACGGACCGGTGTGTCACGACCCAATGGATGTATCTAAAGAAGCACTTACATTTCACTCAACCTCCCTCACTGCGTGCATCTCTCATCTTTTTCAGCGGAACAGGACATCTGAAGTATGGATTTGTTCTGCTGATACCATGAAAACCCCTACCTCCACGACCTCCGGCCATCATTATGTTTAAAATAGATGCAACGTTTCTCTGTGACTTTCGACTTCCCCTGCAACATCATTTGTCACTCTTTTCCAAACCCGACGCAGAAACAAGTGCTATTTTCTAAATAATACTTGATTATTTGTAAGCTGACGGTTTATAATCAGTTGTGAATTAACATTAGTTTCGGTAAGCGCATTTGTATTTCTCTGATCTTTTCAGATGAGCGAGCAAACAAACCATGGTGACATCAAAGTTTATTTTTGCCTCGGTATGATCTCCAGTCGCGTTCCATGCTTTTCGCTCCAGCTCTGACTACCGTGGCCCCCCTCACCCTGACCCTTTGCCGTCACACAGTCCCTCTCGGATCACCTCGTGGCTACCCCGCCTGCCATGCTCCGCCAGGCCGCATTGCTCCTTCTGCACTGCTTCGCATCTTTTACGCTGGGCCAGTACGACCTGTGCAAGTCAATGGTGAGCACGGACGATGGTTCAATGTGGGAGCAGTACGCGTGCCAGCCCAAAGCCCAGTCCATGAAGGACTACATGCGGGTAAAGGTTGACCCACCGGGCATTACCTGCGGCAACCCACCCGAGAGATTCTGCACTTTGGTAAGTAGAATGACTTAAGTTGCATGTGAATTGCCATGTAGCCTAATATTATGTCACGGAACTGATATTATTAATGCAGCCTTATTTCTGAATAAAAAATATTTGTGGCCGCTTGACTTGGCAGTGAGTGTGTGTGGCCCTTATAGTGTGTGGTGTGACTTCAAGAAAGAGATAGTATGTAAGATTTAGCTCAATAAACGAAAGGTTATAACAAAAGGAGCAGACCTAATTAGGTTTTAAATCGTAACCTCCCGATGCAGTGTGAATTCGAGTTAGCTGGAGCAGGACTTGGCGAAGTTTAGCGTTCTCCGAAAGTCATGACAGCACTGAAATTACTTGGCAATAGGCCAGAGCTCACTGAGATGGTTTACATTCGCATTGGGTTGGCAGACTATCATTCGGCTTGATTGGGTTTTCAGGAGGACTTCAAATGTCGCCTTCTAAACGGCATCAAGAGAGATTGGGGAGAGCGGGAAGACCTCTTGTTTCAAGGGCGAGCACTGGGTGAGGGTGGAGGTAAAATCCAGGGCATTACTATTCAGGACTCAATGTGTTGTTATCCGATTGTGGAGTGGAATGAAACTAATAAAAGTAGAAAGTTAGAGCCTTTTTAAAATTCTCTTTCTCTACGGGCCAGTATTAGCCAGAGCATACTGATAACTTTTAATCAGATGAGGGATGACTTACATCCGAAGACAGAAATAGTTTAATCAATCATTATTCCCTTATTTCTTCAGAAACAGGAAAAAACAGACACACATGGCATGTCGGAGCCCCGCCCCCTCTCATAATTGAGACTAATAACAGGACTGGGGGGTCATTTGACATTGTGAAGCAGAGTGGATTATGCTTCTCCCTCAGATACCTAATAGTTAATGATTAGTTTAAAGTAGAACCAGTGGAACCTGCTGACGGCCTGATAAATTCCTCTCCAGTGATCACTCCTCAAAGGAGAGTGAGAGAGAGAAAGAGAGAGCGGGAAGAAAGGGAGATGTTGGGCCCTCAGTATAAAAAGACACAGAAACAGGTAAGAGATAGTGGCTTGGGCATCATGTATTGACATCTTGCACTCTAACGGTATGGACCAGCCCTGCCAGCTGCTGGATACAACTATTTTTCTGAGCGCTGAAGTATTTATTCTCTCCTTAATGGACCTCCTCCTCACATGGAGCCCCAGACCCTAGTCGCCATGGCGTGTTCCATTCCACTTAGGCTTCCTCCCTCTTCCTGGAATTGTTCAATAGGGGAGGGGTTGTGGGCAGGACCTGAGACTGCAGGTTTATATTCGTCAGCACTTTCTTAACGCTAGAGCAGACCCTGCTCTCTCAGATCTTCTATGGATCTCCGCTGTCCCATGATGCATCATGCCTAGTAAAGAGATGAGAGCACACCACATATTGGAATAAAAACGATGGCAGGGTTATAAAAAACCCTGGAAGTAACAGCAGTTATGGTAATATATGTATATATATATCATAGCAAATATAACACATTGCTTTGTATATGTGTGACTGAGGCAGTTTGCCATTTGCCTTTGCATTGATGGACAGTTTCACGAAGTTTAAATGATTTGAACACAGTGGAAATTGCGCAGCACCTGGGAAAAGTGCCGTGGTCCTGAAAAATATGTACAGGGACATAAGTAAGCCTCAATAATGTTTCGTGTTACGTTATGCAATAGCTGGACAGATTTAACTTTAATACGGTAAACACAGAAACACAGAGGACTACTATGAGGAGGCTACAGGCATTGGTTGGCAGTTTAGTCACAAGTCCCCAGTGCTTTTCTCTCTCAGGGCACTTTGAGCGCAGTTGATTGGTTTTGTTAATACAGAGAATTTCTCTAAAAGCGGAATATTTGTTCTTCTCGCCTGCAGACCTGGCAAACTTAAATAGGAGCTGGTATTGTACCTAATTGATGTACAGACATTTGGAATTTACATGTTGAGCATTCCCAAAAGTCAAGAGGGAGTCGGGCGATAACAACATGGTATTGGAAAAGACATTCACATCTATAATGAAAGTAGTGTGTGTGTGTTTGTGTGTGTGTACGTAAGTGTGTGTACGTACGTGTGTGTGTGTGTACGTGTGTATATGTATGTGTATGCAATGACGAGTACAAGTTTACCTCCCTACAGTATTTGCATTATACTATAAAATCCCCACCCCAAAAAATGTATGTTAAGGCCAATGCGTCTCAGCCTTGGTTTAGTCCTGTCCTCAGGGACAGACTGCCAATCTTGTACTATTCATATTCCATCCATGTAGAGCTAGCTAGCGTCCTTCTGCCAACTGAAGCTGCTAGTTCCTTGTAGTACTTTCAAGCAACTAGCAGCTCATATACTAGTGTTAAAATCCCAATGCAAAGTTACACCTCACTTTTCAGTTTTCAGAGTTTTTGCAAACATTTTGATACTGAATTTGAGGAGAAATAGATGATCCTGCAAGCAATATTTTTTCCTGCAATGTAGACTCCGAAAGAAATTTGTAAATGCAAATACAATTCAACCCTGTGCACCCATTACAAATGGTTTCAAGTACTTTTTATGCAGATTTGCAAAATAATTATACGAAAATGTACTACTCTGCATGCTATAGGTAAACTGCTACAATATATAGTCTGTAGATTGTCCATGTAACACTCCATAGTGTAAGTGGTTGTCTGACCAATCCTCAACATGTGTCAAATATCCATGTAATTTGTCTTAGCTAACTGATCAGAGCTGTTGTAACTATCGTCATAAACAAGAATACATTCCAATTGATAAGACTATAGAGTAGGCAAAATTCTTGTGCATGAGGTTTGGCCTGATGTGACAAAAATGCTACACTGTTTTATCGAGATTAATCCTTAAACATGCCCCAAAACACTGAGGTGTGAAGGTGCATTTTTTTTTTAAATGTTTTTTTGTTTTTAATTTCTTGAATAAAGTAAACTGGTCAGCCTAAGTACTGTAGACTTGAACAAAAATATAAATCTTCTCTATGGTTATTAAGTTGTTCTACTATATATACAGTCTTATGCAAAAGTTTAGGCACCCCTGACAATTTCCATGATTTTCATTTATAAATAATTGGGTGTTTGGATCAGCAATTTCAGTGTGATCTATCAAATAACTGAAGGACACAGTAATATTTATGTAGTGAAATGAGGTTCAGTGGAATAACAGAAAATGTGCAAAATGCATCAAAACGAAATTACACAGGTGCATAAATTTGGGCACCTTTGTCATTTTGTTGATTTGAATACCTGTAGCTAGCACTTATTAATTGGAACACACAATTGGTTTGGTGAGCTCATTAAGCCTTTTAACTTCATAGACAGGTGCATCCAATCATGAGAAAAGGTATTTAAGGTGGCCAATTGCAAGGTGTTGTTCTCTTTGACTCTCCTCTGAAGTTTGGCAACATGGGGGCCTCAAAACAACTCTCAAATGACCTGAAAACAAAGATTGTTCAACGTCATGGTTTAGGGGAAGGCTACAAAAAGCTGTCACAGGGATTTAAGTGGTCAGTGTCCACTGTGAGGAACATAGTAAGAAAATAAAAGACCAAGGGCACAGTTCTTGTTAAGGCTAGAAGTGGCAAGCCAAGTAAAATATCGGAGAGGCAAAGGCGAAGGATGGTGAGAATAGTCAAAAACAGCCCACATACAACCTCCAAAGACCTACAACATCATCTTGCTGCAGATGGTGTCATTGAGCATTGTTCAACAATTCAGCACACTTTGCACAATGAGAAGCTGTACGGGAGAGTGATGTGGGAGAAGACTTCTCTGTACACACGCTACAAACAGAGTTGCTTGAGGTATGCAAATGCACATTTGGACAAACCAGCTTCATTTTGGAAGAAGGTTCTGTGGACTGATGAAACAAAGATGGAGTTTTTTGGTCATAACAAGTAGGGGTGCGCCGATCCAATATTCTGTATCGGTATTAGCCTGATACTGGCCAAAATCACTGGATCGGATATTGTAGGAGCTGGGGGAGTATATTCAGATACGATACGATCATGGACTTACAGTAGTCCTATATTGTCATACAAATGATTAACACCTGAGCAACATCCTGTGTTTAGGAAATTTCTATTTTTGTCCTTGCAATGTTGTTAACTGTAATATATTTATTGTGATCAGTATGACATTGCGCATCGCTCAGTACCTCAAACCAATGAAAATAACGACCCACTTTCATTGTGCTGTAAATCTCCACAATCTCTTTTTGTGTTGCATTAGCGCAGGTGTATTATGCGATTCATATATTTTATTACTTTTGAACAATTCCTTTTAGCGACTTAAGAGCCAGGCTTCTTGGCGTTACTTCCATTTAGTCATTTGTTTGAACTGCTGGTTGCGATTCTACTGCAGACTTAATTAAGCACAATCTATCATGCGCACATAAAAATGCTGCAGGCAAAATAGAAATTAAGATACATTTAGAAGTGTTAATTTACTTAATGTAATGAATATACATAACTTCTTTGCAAATATAATTTAAAGACATTTCTTTCTAATTAAATCCAAACATTCAAACAAAGTATTGCGCTGGTCACCGTCACCAAAGACGGACAATGCATTCAACGCAAAAGACTCTCAGTGCACCAACTCTTGCTTCCAACAGCAGAAAACAGTCCAGTGCTTAGCACAGCGAGAAATATGAGTTTTGTCTTCATTAACATGATACATGGTCAAAACATCACCCCTTCATTCAAGAGTAGCAAAACATAACAGGGAATGGGAACCAACAACAGAGGTAGTCACAGTATACTGGCTAACTACTCAAGCCAGCCTATAAGTTATCATTAGCCTATTAAGGCAAACAAAAATTCCTGCCAGCTATTGGTAGTCTACCAAATATCAGGAATAGGCCTATTTTTTTTAAAGTATTTTTTAATGATGATATTCCGTTTGCCCCCGCAAAAAAATCAACAGTTATTAGCAATGAATGTAATAGATCTGTTAAATGAATATGCTATTACAACAGATTCAGAGCATTGGTGAAAAATCATCCTGCTAGCTATCCCTTTTGTTAACTTCAGCAGATGATAAAGCTTTTATTACTAATTCTATAGATAACAAGATTATCATTCATCAAATTATGGGGAATTCGTAATGATATCACTTTGAATAGTAGGCTGTAATACTAAATGGTATAGTAATTTTATTTCTCAACATTTGTATTCATTTGCTGCTGGGTCATTTTAGGGCTAGTGTAGATGTGCACAGGTTTGCAGAGAAACACTTTTTCATAGCCTACTCATGCACCATCCTTTATAAACTGACTTAGGTTTTGCAACAGCTTTGTTAAAATTGTATTATTAGATAAACCATGTCCCAGGTCTTAAATATGTTTTTTTTATCTCAAATAATATTGTTTAGTAATACTACAAGCTAGAATACATAATCCTTTGCCAGTGTGCAGTATAATTTAATTCTTGACCAATTACAGGTATTTATTTTTTTATTTTTTTATTGTGCGTTTACTGCGGTATTGGTCTTAAAAAGCATTTAGACTGGCATTAAAAAAGTCTTAAATTTAATGTCATTAAACATGCAGACACCCTGTGGCTTCAACACCACAAACTTGATTAAGAGGGAGTAAAAGATATGGTATTGATATCGGTATCGGCAGATACTTAAGGTTGTGGTATCGGAATCGGCATCAGACATGAAAAAATGGTATCGAGCCACCCCTAATGACAAGGGCGGCAAGGGCGGCAAAAGAACACAGCATTCCAAGACAAACACTTGCTACCCACAGTGAAATTTGGTGGAGGTTCCATCATGCTGTTGGGCTGTGTGGCCAGTGCCATTACTAGGAATCTTGTTCGAGTTGAGAATCGCATGGATTCCACTCAATATCAGCAGATAATTGAGAATAATGTAGGGGAATCAGTCACAAAGTTGAAGTTATACCGGGGCTGGATATTTCAACAAGGGCTGGATATTTCAACAAGGAAGGAAAAGGTAAGGAAGAATGAGTTATGGAAGGAAGAGGTAGGGAAGGATGAGTTAAGGAAGGAAGAGGTAGGGAAGGATGAGTTAAGGAAGGAAGAGGT
>JACXGM010025906.1:0-15103 GCA_016801145.1 Umbra pygmaea | reverse complement strand
CAAAACAGAATATAAATCTACTTAAAGGAGACAAAACACAATAGAATCCACTTGGAGACAAAATACAATAGAATCCACTTAAAGGAGACAAAACAGAATATAAATCTACTTAAAGGAGACAAAACACAATAGAATCCACTTGGAGACAAAACACAATAGAATCCACTTGAGGATGAAAACCACTTGAGGGAGACAGAGGCTAGAATCAATTGATGCTAACAGGACTGCAGCTGTGCAGTCACAGCCACCGCCTGCTAACCAGCCACGTATCAGTGTGTGATTGATTAGATATGATAACACACGTTAGTGAGGGCCTGCCTTTAGACTGTGGGAGCTGGTAGGTGTACAGGCAGTGGCTAAATTTGAAGGGAGTAGCCTCCTGTCTGAGAGGAGATGATTGATCTTGTCTTTTCTGGTATAGGTCACTGTGAAGAAAGACAAGAAAAACAGCAACTTACCAGCATGGTCCATATTCTCCTCTATGAACCTCTTAGTACCAAGGAAGTTATACTTCCCTCCACCGGTCAGGGAGAAAAGGAGATTGTATCTAAAACACAAAGAAGATTTTGTGTTTTTTAAATGCATACAGATTAGTAATATTGTTTGGATGAGGCACTTTTTGATAAATAGTTTGTAATCTATGAAAATAGAGAACTTTTTAACAGATTAATGATCTGTTAACTTTAAGTCACTTGGTTTTCATCTAACTCACGGAGGCTGGCAGTGGGCGTTGCTGTAAAGTTTCCAGAAAAGTCGAGCCAACTCAAGTAGGATGGTGACTCCACTACCATTGGAGTCTGCTCCATAAGACAGCCACTGTTTTGCACACACACACATTTGGTTCCAACTACATGTATTTGTAAATAAATATTTATTTGTCTTGTGTTGCTAAGCTGCAGAATTACCGGAGTAAGGCCGTAGGAGTCATAGTGGGCAGTAATGACGATGGTGGGAACATCCTCTCCAGCACCAGGCAGTACTCCCTGAAGACACAGATGGCCATGTCTGTCCGTGTATGTTGGAACCAGTAGGCCTACTAGCGTATTTCACATCCAGTTATCAATTCAAAACAAACATGAAGTAGCTTTTGACATTAAGAGGGTTGACTGGACTTGACTGGGTTGTCAGTGATTGGATGGACTCACCTCCAGTGTAATGACTGTGGTGTCAGTGATTGGATGGACTCACCTCCAGTGTAATGACTGTGTTGTCAGTGATTGGGTGGAATTACCTCCAGTGTAATGACCTTGTTGACAGTGATTGGCTAGACTCACCTCCAGTGTAATGACTGTGTTGTCAGTGATTGGCTTAATTGGTTTGGTGTTGGTCACTAGGATGTGGAATGCGCTGGCTATGACCATACTACGGAGAACTGGAGAGAACAATAAAGAGAAGAAATGTTGAGCTGAATGAAAGATGTTGAACTGATATAAACCGCATTCCGAATTATTATGCAAATTATATTTTACACTCATTTTCCTAAATAGTTGATGCAAATGACAGTCAGTATAATTTTCAAGTCATCAAACATTAGGGTATAAGTCGAATTTCATTGAACAAACCACCCAAGGAAAACTGTCATTTTTTCCAAAAATAAAAACCTCAAAATGCACTGTTCCAAATTATTATGCACAACAGAGTTTCAAAACATTTTATAGGTTGTAAAGAACAGAAAACTGTCATTTGTTGAATTTGCAGCACTAGGAGGTCATATCTGAAATATAAATTAATATATTCATATTCTGAAATCAAAAGTTATTTCAATCAAACCCATCTTAACAGGGCAAGTTACATGTTAACATAGGACCCCTTCTTTGATATCATCTTCACAATTCTTGCATCCATTGAACTTGTGAGTTTATGGAGAGTTTCTGCTTGAATTTCTTTGCAGGATGTCAGAATAGCCTCCTAGACCTGCTGTTTTGATGCAAACTGCCTCCCACCCTGACAGATCTTTTGTTTGAGGATGCTCCAAATGTTCTCAATAGAGTTGAGGTCAGAAAAGAATGGGGGCCACATCATGAGTTTCTCTTCTTTTATGCCCATCGTAGCCAATGGCACAGAGGTATTCTTTGCAGCATGAGATGGTGCATTGTGATGCATGAAGATGATTTTGCTATGGATGGCATGGTTCTTGTTTTTGTACCATAGAAGAAAGTGGTTAGCCAGAAACTCTAAATACTTTGCCGAGGTCATTATCACACCTTCAGGGACCCTAAAGGTGCCTACCAGCTCTCTCCCCATGATTCCGTCCCAAAACATGACTCCGCCACCTCCTTGCTGACGTTGCAGCCTTATTGGGACATGGTGGCCATCCACCCCAACCATCCACTACTACATCCATCTAGACCATCCAGGATTGCACAGCACTCATCAGTAAATTAGACTGTTTGAAAATGAGTCTTCATGTATTTCTGGTCCCAATGCAAGCGTTTTTGCTTGTGAGCATTGGTTAAGAGTGGCAGAATAGTAGGTTTATGCACAACTGCAAGCCTCTGGAGGATCCTACACCTTGAGGTTCGCGGGACTCCAGAGGCAGCTTTAAATACCTGTTTGCTGCTTTGTAATGGCATTTTAGCAGCTGCTCTCTTAATCTGGCAGTAACCTTCCTCATTATGACTTTATTCTTTATCTGCACAAACCCATCTGTGCTTTGAATCAGCCATAAATCTCTTCACAGTATGATGATCACGCTTAAGTTTTCGTGAAATATCAAATGTTTTCATACCTTGTCCAAGGTATTGCACTATTTGACGCTTTTTGGCAGCAGAGATCCTTTTTCTTTTCCATATTGCTTGACACCTGTGGCCTGCTTAATAATGTGGAACATCCTTCATACATGTAAGTAGTTTTCCTTTAATTGGGCTCACCTGGCAAACTAATTATCACAGGTGTCTGAGATTGATTTTAGTGATCCAAAGAGCCGGGAGGCACAATAGCATCCAAGAGTTTGAAAAACAAAATAAATAATATTTATGACACTTAATATTAATTTGCAAAATAATTTGGAACGTGATGTAACAATGACTAAGATCTAATTTCACAGAGCATCGTATTTCCTCTTTCCCATCCTCATCGTCTGCACACTCTATTATTTATTATTCGTTCACAATTTTTCTCTGTTTTTACTATTTATTGTGCACCCCTTGTCTTGTAATTATATGTGTAACTTCTTGTTGTCTGTACCTCAATGCTTTTATCTTGGCCAGGTCGGCATCTCAAATGAGAAAATGTTCTCAACGTGCCCATCTGGTTAAATAAAGGTTACATTAAAAAAAATGTAAACATCGTCTCTACCTCCTCTTTTCTCGCCCTTGCCACACTTCCCTCTCCAATCCCTTTCCTCCCATCTGTCCCTCCCTCCTACTCCTCACCGCGGACCAGTATAGATGAGGCACGAGTGGCTGCGGAGCGCTTCACCTCCTCGTACATGAAGAGGAGCTGCTCGTCCTCGGGGGCCACGTACGTAGGAATGATGGTATCCTGCTGAAGTGCCTCGCTCTCACTAACCATGAAGCTCTGTACGGGAGCAAAGCAGTGCAGTTCAACAGTTCCTCTTTTAGTGTGATGGTACAATGTCAGTGAAAGGCTCATTTGAATGTAATAAAATAATTTATTTTCACCTGTGTATGGATGTTGACTCTAGACCTTCCTATTAACCCATCTGGTATGTGTATTTAAATATAGTGTTTTTCCCTAATTCCTATGTGAATGAACTGAGCATTCATGTGTCAAAGGAGGCTCAGAGAAATATATTAAAATGTGTTTTGGAACAACCGGTTTCATGTAATGTGCCATAGATCTACTAGATGTACCGGTACTGTATTTGTGTAAGTGCTGGTAGAGAAAACAATAATTGTCAGAAACCCACATAAATGGCATCTCTACACTTCTTAAAACAGAAACAAAGACAAGAGGTCTAACCTACCTGTATGACATCTTGGTGGACGCCAGAGATGTTTTTTGGAAGCAGGATGAGTACACAGGCAGCTGTCTGACTCAGTGCCTCCAGGTATTGCTCCACAGTAAAGTCTGACAGCTTCATGATGACACAGCGCCGAGTCAACACTGGCTCATCTGCCGAACGGGCCTCTGCCTGCACTATGGCCCCACGACAGCCTCCACAACCAAACATAGATGTCACAGGTCAAAGCACAGTCCCAAAATTTACTCTCCAGTATTCCTTTCTCAATCAATGAAAAAAGTGCATAAATACTATGTTTCCCCATCAAACAGAACTATATGACTATTAAATCAATTGCAGGATGTAAGTAAACATTCCTCCAGTATAAAAACCTGCCCCACCATGTCTTTTGTGCTGTGTGTTGTAGTGCTGCATCCTATAGGCGGTGAACTCATATGAGGACACAGCAGGCAGGGCAGAGGCAGGGAGTAACTGCACACAGAGCAGAAGTAGTGCGACTCTCCGGGACAACACGGTCAGTAACGTGGCTCCAGGTCCTAATGGCATCTCGCTACTGTCCTGACACAGAAATCGGTTGAGGAAATGTCGCTTTTAAAACTAAACCTGATAAATATCCAGAATATTCTTACTGAAAACACATCAGAACATTCAGCACCAAAACAATAACAGTATACCTTTTCAGCTTAGATGCTACAGTCCTCCAGTGTCTGTCAATAGGTAATGTTGCCTTAGGTTACTGTCTCCAAGGGGAGGACGTCTGTGCCTATATATCTTCCTTTCTCGTAGGGCTCCTCTCTCTTTATGGACTGGGTGTTCTCTGAACTTGAAGCTTCTACATTATCTAGCCTCCTAAGTGAGAAGGCTCAAGATGCCTGGTAGTAAGCGTCTGTCAACCATCTGTCCCTGGGGATAAAGTCAAGCTAATCACTGCTAATCTCTCCCCACCCCAACCTTCTGGTCTGACCCAGAGTTACTCTCACAACACCATTCATGGCAATGGACACTCCTGCACAACAATGGGATATCGCTTACCTACTTTTTATTATATTGTAGTTTTATTCAAATCAAATGTTACCATGATTTTTTCTTCAAATACATTGTTTTTGGACAGAATAAGCTTTTTTATTCATTTGGTCTATCTTTCCAGTGCATCATTATTGAACGTATGTCTTTTTCCTTTATCTGCAGATATTATGTAGAAGTTCCACCACATTTTAAGTCAGACAAATTATATTTTATTGTAGACATGACACACTAGACAGAACCATAACATTGTTACATACTGAAATGTAAATTGTTCACATCATTACAATAAGCATCTGAGGAAAATAAACAAATGATATGGACAACATTGGAGATCAACAAAACAGCACTAACAATTTAACACTGTGAGTACTTTCAGTGCAGGTTCACAGATGTAGAAATGTTGTGTGCTGCGTCCATCAAAAATGCAAACTTTCCTATTATTTTTTTAATAAATTAAAACATACAACTGGCAATAAATACCTTCCACTACAATGCTTTACTTAAGGCAAACTACTGTAGTAAACTCAGGAGTGTGGGGGAATGTGAATCTGTGAGCATTTCAAGGAAAACTAGCATTTCAAGCTAAGCTAAAGCAGTTGTACAATGCATTTGCAATTGCCGTCTAGATGATATGTCATAAATGACCTAGACATAGTGTTTTCACATCAGGCTTACTGAAAAAAGTGATCCATGTTCGTAACAGTTAACAAACCAGTTTGGGTCAATTTCATTTAATTTCCAGTCAATTAATAGTGAACCAAGTTCAAAGTAAAAACAAAATGAAAGCATTGAAGACACCTGGAAATCAACGTTTTGTGTTAATGTTGCACAAAATATCAAGGTCATCAGTTCGAAGCTAATTTGTGGCTTCACATTGAAATCAATCCTTCATTCAGTATCACTAACTGCTCACAAAGTGAGCAAAGCACTACAGTGAAAAGCCTCCTTACATTATCCGTCTCTTGGCATACAATATACTATACAGTCCTGTATCCTTAGACATTCCCTTTCAACGTGTTGTACACTGTGCATGTGTAGTTTCACAGACTGCTGTGAATGGATAGTGACTCTGCTAGTGACTCTAGTAGTGACTCTGCTAGTGACTCTGCTAGTGACTCTACTAGTGGCAGTGAGACGAACACAAGATGGCCTGCATTTCTGGAAGCATTTCTGGAAGACACGGGCTGTGTGTATCAGTGGGCTGCACAACTGCCCGTTATCAGTAGTACATGTGCACTGATTTCATTGCTTCTCACAAAGCGAAGGACACACTTGTCAAACTGGTATATTGGTACAATAATGCCACAACATCTCTTGTTAACTTTAATGAGCATCACAGCTGTAACGAATGGCTGTATTAAAAACGATATATTGGACACCGTCGTACCAAGAAATGGTCAGCCCTATGGCACAGTTAAACGACAGTACCTCAAACTGCAGGGCACCAGGACTAGGGCATTGTATCACAGTGTGGCAGCTACAGTAGAATACTGTTAGCACATGGTTGTGATAGCACATTAATCCTACTGAGCACATTGAAAAATATTTTCATATTAATAACTGTTCAATGCAATTTACACAAAAAAATTGCTAATTACAATATGTGAAAATAGCATAAAGTAAACAGAAACAGAAATTAAGTACAAGTAGGATGGCCTAATACTACACAATTGTTCGCAGTGAATCTTTAGTGTTAAAGAAACATTCACAAAATAACTAACTCGCTTTCATTTGGACATCGCAGAATAGCAGTCAAATATACTAGTCTGGTCACAGATCACTTTATGATGTTTTGCTAATTCACATGGTCATCGCCATGTCAACCAATGTGGAAAAACCCAAAAACAGATATGGAACTATGTAGTCCCCGGTGGGAAGATTTAACTTTTGTGTTTCTGAGAGTAAAAATTAGGCTGTGTGTGACAAATAATTATAAACATTGAACTCTTGCTTTTTGTCTCCAAGAAGTAGCACAAGAAAAAACACCTTGGCAATTTGCACAAGAGGAAAGATAAACTACAGCCTGGTACCATCAACGACCATACTGAAGTTAGTCAAGACAGCACCTTACCTTTATGTTAAACACATCAATACAGCAAGGTGAAAAATAACATTCGAAATGTGTTGTTGAAATTGGAAACATAAAATAAATATTTGCAACACATTTGTGATTTCCTGGTGGTTATGTTTTGTTGCTGAATTTCTTTACATCTTCTAAAGCATTTCATATTGAACAAGTAAAATTTTGGACATGCTAGACCGTCAGAAAGCTCTACTGAACTCTAGTTCAATAAAACGCTTGCATATGTACCGTAACAGCAACAAAGACTTAAGACTTTTCATCTTGGAAACACTGCAATCTTAAGTAGTTCCCTTGCCCCCATGTTTTATTCAAAGATGAAACAGGGTACCGCTCACTGAGAAGACTTCTAAAAAAAAAAAACTCTTGTACATCACTGGAATATATCAGACAAAAGTATACACATATCCTACCATAGGAGGATCTCTTAGTATAACTTCTGGCTTTACACCCTTTTCATTTACACACACATTCCAATAGACCTACTCTTTTTTTGTCCCACTCTGATCAATTAGCTCCTGTCACCTCCCCAGTACTGAGCTTAGATCTCTGCAGGGGGCGGAGTCAGTGTATATATCAGGTGAGGCTACTGGATCTGGCAGGCTGAAGAGGAGGTGGCTTGGCAGCACATGCAGGTGGGGTTGACTGATTTGGGAGGGATCAGATCTAGATCCTCATCATCTGGGATCTCATCCAGCCGGTAACCATCCTTCAGGAGCTGGATGTTGAGGTCCTGGTTGATCTGCTGCAGGGGAGCGACGGGACAAAACATGATCCTTTCACCATCGTAATAATTACAATCACATAGCTGAATTCTCATATTTTAGGTACAGTTGTGCTTTAAAGTTTATGAACCCTTCAGAAATGTCTATATTTCTGCATAAATATTACCTAAAATGTCATCAGATTTTTGCACAAGTCCTAAAAGTAGATAAATAGAATTCAATTAAACAAATTAGACTAAATCTTACTTGGTCATTTATCACTCGCTGGAATAATTTAAAATGAATTGTTCTATCAATGGCAATCAGTTCTGGCCACGATGCAGCAACAGACAAAGAGCATGATAACACCAGCACCATGTTTCACAGATGGAATAAAGTTTATATGCTGGAATGCAGTGTTTTCCTTTCACTAAACAGAGCATCTCATTTAGACCAAGTTATACTTTGGTCTCATCCGTCCACAAAACATTATTCCAAAGGTCTTGGGTTGTCAACCTGATCTTGAGCTAACTGCAGGCGGGCAGCAATGTTCTTTTTGGAGAAGTGGCTTTCTCCTTGCCACTCTGCCATGCACACTGTTGTTCAGTCTTCTCCTTATGGTTGATTCATGAACATTGACATTAGCCAATGTGAGAGAGGCCTTTAGTAGCTTAGAACTTACCCTGGGTACCTTTGAGACCTCGTGGACTATTACATGCCTTGCGCTTGGAGTTAACTTTGTTGGTCGACCACTCCTGGGAAGGGTAACAATGGCCTTCAACGTCCTCCATCTGTCTGACTGTAGATTGGTCCATGGTACAACTTCCACAAACGTGTTGTGAAGATCAGACTTTGATAGATCCCGTAAATCTCCCTGTTGTAATCCCATTGATTGAGAACACCTGACTCTAATTTCACCTTCAAATTAACTGCTTGTCCTATAGGTTCACAAACATTTTCCACTTACAGATATATAATGATGACAACATACAATATCTGTCCATCCATCCATCTTCATCGGCTTATCCGGGGTTGGGTTGTGGGGGCAGCCGCTCCAGCAGGGGACCCCAAACTTCCCTTACCCGAGCCACATTAACCGGCTCCGCCTGGGGGATCCCGAGGAGTTCCCAGGTGAGTTTTTTGGAGATATAACCCTGTTACCTGGGTCTTTATTTTTGTTTTATATGTTTAATTGGGTTTTCTTGATTGCCTTTTAGGTTTTGCAAAAATCTGATATTTTTTGTGCATAAAGTTCATATTATTGATATTAATCTGATGTTTTAGATCATATTTCTGCAGAAATATAGAAAATTCAAGAGGGTTTCACTTTCAAGCACCACTGTATAATATAAACATTTATAATACTATGTGGTGTGCTAATGCTAGTCGTTAAATAAAGTAAAAATTACTTCTAAAACATAGAAACAAACACAAATACAGTGGCTTGAAAAAATATTTGTGTTCTACCATTTTGATGTAGACTTGATAGTAGGACTGAGTGATCGGAGGATTACATCGTCGATGGTAACAATATCACCATGTCAAAAATGATGTTTCGGTTACAACTGAACTTGACTAGTGCAGCACAGTAAGCTTGCTAATAGGACAATTAGCCTGTTCTGGTATTTCCCTATATTATTTGCCTTAGGCCATAGTGTTTATGTTTAAAGCTGATTTGGTAGGTTATTGAAATTATGCAAGAGAACAATTAAAATAATTGTAGAATTGTCCGGGTTCAGCTAACAGCACAAACTCTTCCATATCTTATTTAAAGCTACAGTGCGTGACTTTCGTAATTGCAAACCTTTAGGCCCCCATTTTAGTCTGGATGTGTAGTAGCCTATATTGTTTATATTATATGCAAAAGCTAAGTAGAATCATCATCTTACCATACTTAGCTTGAAACCTGACGGCGTTCTCACCACTATTGCTGGCATTTTAGTTCCTGCATGCACTTTTAAAGTCTGTTACATTACCTTTTTAAGATTAACTTTAAAAGCAACATTCACAGTTAGTTTTCTTTATTATGCAAATGTTTTAACTATGTATAAGATGTTATTATGTCTTTATTATTTATTGCCAATTAAACCAGAGCTATACCGTGAAGTCTAATTTTTGTTTGCAGGGCATGCCCACCGTCTAGACCCAGTGGAACAAAAGAGAAAATATGAACCTATACATTTCAGAGAAATTAAAAGTCCCAAGCCGGGGACCCGTTCACATCGCCTACATTCACAGTTTTTTAGAACCCAAAGAACGTAATAGGCAGAAATATCATGGAGCCCATTTTTAACTGTTTTTGTTCACCTTTTGATGATTAACAATGCATTTTTGGGCATGATATAGCCTGGTTAACACCAGACCCTTCTCAGTTCTGATTGAGAGTGGGTCTGGGCAAGGTTAATTCACAGCCCATTTCCAAATGGGAGTCACCAACGGACGCCGCTCAAATGCCTCTCGGCGCAATTGGATATATCAGACTTTTGCCGAATCGATTCGGCAAGACCGCAACAACATCTTTTTTTTAGATATGAAGGCTTTCCTCGGTTTTTCAAATTGCTTAAAACAGACACGACAGCTGATTCGAACAAGTGATATTGCGGATGTTCCATTGCAGCAGCCATCGTTGTAATTGTTTGCTTCAACCAATGACAGTATATAGCTGCACTATCATCATCGTGTAAAACCCGCATCAACGGTTGTGATTGGTGCCTCAATTTGGAAAAATTGGCAATGGGCTTGAATGGGCTCTTGGCCAGACTGACTTGCAGAGCAAATTGAAATTTGCCGGAAGTCCGTCAGGGTTCTCACAGGCTAGGCATTATATCCTTCCATTTCAGAAATAACTTTAGCTAATTAGCATAATATTGGGAGAATGGATAGAGAGAAATGGAAAAACGTTTGCAAGTTAGATGTATGTCAGGGAGTCGTGTCGGGTTTTGTCACAAACAACTTACAATAGTTATGAAAAATATAGTGGAGTATATCAAGTCAAATTGATTGGACTATGCTCTTGTTATTATTTTAGATTTGAAAACATCAATCTATTATTTTCTGCAACTGAATACATTCAGTTGTACTAAATCACCTTTACTACACCATAGATCATTTTTGGCACACACCCGATCATCAACCAAGAGGTCCTTATCAAGTCCCAGACTTGTCTTTACACACAACTGATTCCCACACTACTTATCTTTATGTGTATATTGGTACCTTTCCCCCCCCCGTCTTTCTCGTCATTGCCATTGTATGTTAAGGTTTACATGCTCTTGAACACTTGTTTCGTTCCTGAGTCTAGTATGCTACTTTACGAGTTTTGGTACTGCATATTTTGTGCATTTTCAGGATGCATTCTTTTGTTTGAAACCTGACAGCTGTATAAGGTTTTAAAGACTTTTTAAGTTATTTAGTGTGCATTAATACTGTGCATTATTCAAATGGACAGGTTGTTCTGATAATGTGTAAATCCAGATATCACTCAGCCCTTCTTGTGTGTTGCTATAGCTCTGACTGTGGTCTGGCCCAGATTCTTAAAACGGCTTTAAGAATCCTTTCCAAACTGATAGACATCAACAACTTGTTTTCTGGAGGTTGGCAGGAATTGTTAATTTATATATTTTTTCCCATCCAATTTGTCATGTCCGCTTTCAGCCTCATCTCGTCAGCAGTCCCTCTCAGGTGCGGGATGGTTGAAAATTGATCACATGCTTTCTCCGAGTAGGTGTTCCCCAGTCTGCTGCCTGCTCTGCTCACCAACTGTACGCAGAGATGCCACAAGTTAGTGTAATAGATTACTTTTCTGGGTTAGGCTGAGTTCACAACTAATGGGAAGTTCCTCAGTACGACCCTAATGACCAAAAGAAATTCTGTAATTTTTGAATGTTTCCCATTGTTCAAATTGAAGATAAAAAACTGTAATCTTCTACAGTGGATTTTCCATCAAATTACAACCTTTTTTACAGTGTAGTCATGTTTTTGTTGTTCATAGATCACTGGTAAGTTATGAACTTCTTTTACCTGGTCAATAGGGTCTTACTAAGGAACTTCCCAAAAGTTTTGAACTCAGCACAACCCAGAAAAGTAATCTATTACACTAACTTCTGGCATCTATGACTGTACCCCTGCCTGACCTATACACAAATGGTCACAGCAGAGTGACGTGACTAGGTAAATGTGTCCGACTGCTTACCAGTCTACCCCAGGCAGCGCAGTACCAATTTGTGCCATACCTGGCAAACCCCAGGGCATCGTCTGAATGCCGTGACCAGGATTCAAACCATGACAACCATGACACAGTTGTGCTGCATGGCAGCGACTTAAACCACTGCACCATATCGGAGTCCCAGTAAGAATTTTTGTTAATTGTGGTATGACGTTGCATGGAAACCTCTTTGGCAATGGCAACCTGATTAGCCAATGTTAGTCAGACTTATATTGAGCAGGGCTAGCCCGATATCTGTTTACCAATTAGCTGGGGGGGGCAATCACTTTATTCACACCAGAAGATTGAATGTTCGACTACCTACCACACCAAACAAATGAAGCGAGTATCTAACTTGGTGTCATTCCTTTCCTCCTTACGTATTATTATTACAAAAATATCTAAATTTAACATGACAAATGCGAAACTCTGACTGGGCAAATACTTTTTTACAGCACTGTAGAAGAACACAAAACTGAATGGCAATGAAGGAATGATGTCAGAAAGTGATAATTGTACTGTATGAATAAAACACAACTGACAGAAAGTTTCACAAACTGACAATAACGAATGATGTTCAGACTACGAGATAGAGACCATGGTAATTAAGGTGAGCAGGTAGGTGGTATGACAGGTTATATAGTGCTAACAACATAGGTGACATTAGCTGTATGTAGTGCATAGATACCTGGTCCCTCAGACATCTCACCTCGGCTGAGGAGTATCCAGATGAAGAGTATCGGGACATGTCAAAGTCATCATCACTGAAACAAGAAAATCTGAACAGTCAGATACCCTGTTCAGTTTCTGAAAAATTGGTAATACAATTGGATCTGATCTTCAACTCACAAAGACAAACACAGTATGGTTACACAAATCATTGTATTCGTCTTGTCTATACTGAATAGCTACAGTGGGGCAAAAAAGTATTTAGTCAGCCACCAATTGTGCAAGTTCTCCCACTTAAAAAAATGCAAGAGGCCTGTAACTAAATACTTTTTTGACCCACTGTATATCATTTAAACATTTATACTGCAGGGTGGAGTAAATATGCAAATCGCTAGGCTAATGACTTCTCCGAAGGCTAATTTGCCTGGAGTCAGCTAATCCGAAGTCAAATCAATGCAAAGGGATTTGAGGTGTTGGTTAGAGCTGCCCTGCCCTATAAAATCTTTGAGTTTGCTATTCACAAGAAGCATGTGATACATGCCTCAAACAAAAGATCATTACATACCAAAGATTTGGAATTGTTAACTTTCATATACCTGGAAATGAGTGCAACAGCGCAGTATGCTTAAATAGGAATACTACTAGAGTGTCAGCTAAAGACTTACAGAAACCTATAGAAAATATGAGTCATATGATATTGTTGACAAGTCTATGATATGTGAAACACTAAACAAGAATGGAGTTTATGGGAGGATACCCCAGAGGAAGGAAAAAACATTGCTAAACCTCTGAATTTTGCAAAAGAGAACCTGGATGTTCCATAGTGCTACTGGCAAAATATACTGTGGAATGATAAAAAGCTAAGTTGAGTTTGGAAGGGACCCACAATACTATGAGTGGAGAAAATCACACAGAATACCAACATCAAAACCTCACCCCAACCCTAAAGCATGGTAGAGGGGGTGTGATGGTCTCAAGCTGCTTTGCTGCCTCAGGGCCTGCAGAGCTACCAACCATCAATGGAAAAATGAACTCCCAAGTTTATCAAGACATTTTGCCAAAAAAAGAACTGTAAGGCCATCTGTCTGCAAATTTAAGCTTAAATGATGGGTGATGCAGCAGGACAACGACCCAAAAAACAGAAGTAAATCAACAACAGAATGGCTTCAAAAGAAGAAAATACACCTCCTGGAGCGGCGCAGTCCTGACCTTAACCTGATTTAGATGCTGTAGCATGACCTAGAGAGAGATTCACACCAGACCTCCTGAGAATTTACTGATCTGAAACATTTTTGTAATGAGGAATGGTGCACAACTCCTCTTGACCTGGTCAGGCTGGGCATTGTGAAGGTCTGACCGCAACTAAAGGAACCATCAATTTGAGAATATTACTTCCAAAGGAGGGTCAACCAGTGATTAAATCCAAGGGTTCACATACATTTTTTCCACCCTGCACTGTCTGTGAATGTGTACAATGTATGTTCAATAAAGACATGAAACATAATTGAGTATTATTGTAATTTTGTTTGTGTTTGTCTCTTATGTTAAATAGGCTAAACAACGATTGGGTGACTCAATCGATGTAATGGAAAGGCTGTCAGCAGAGATCTACTTCTCTGGCAGTACGATTGTTAGGCTACACATTTACAGAGATCCAGCCACAGGCATCACAAAGACATGCTTATAACTGATAACTAGACGCAGCGCATAAGAGCAAATACAATTTGTTTATTAGTGATTGTCATGCTAAACACAGACTTATGAAATAAAAATATTATTTTAGCGGTTTTGCTTGAATTAAAAAAGACTTCAAAACGGATGAGTGACTCATTTAACTTAAGCATTATTTTAGATCAATTTGTTGAATGCAGTTGAAAAATACACAAGTACATTGATAATAGCCTGCAATAATTAATGCCATGTATGTTTATTAAATTATACTATAGAGGAACAAGAGGAACAATGTGGATTCCGTCCTGGTCGTGGAACAACGGATCAGGGCCCGTATTCATAAAGAATCTTAATGCAAAGAGTAGCTCCTAGTGAGAAAATTCTAAGAAAATTCTTAGAAATGTGGGCGTTTACTCTTAAAATTAAAAAACAAATCGTAGTACAGAAAAAAGTAATTCAGAAAGCATCTTAACTCTTAAAAGAGGTCCTAAGGCCAAAATTGGTAGGAGTACAGACGAGGACTTTTAAGAGGCTTAAGAGTTCCTTTAGTAGAGGAAAAAACGGCGGAATTACGAAGAGGGAGAAGAAATGTGTTGCAGACAATGGATGACAGTGAGTCAATACACTATAGATTAGATCGTGCAGGGATCATGTTTGTGACCGATCTTATTAGAGTCACGCTAACATCTCCGAGACAGCACAGAAATGTCATAGTGCCAGAAATGAAAGTAATCACTACATTAAGATATTTGGCAACTGGGAAAATGCAACAATGTAGCAGTGATGACTTGGGTCTGTCACAACCTTCTGTAAGCAGAGTGATC
>JACXGM010025905.1:0-15104 GCA_016801145.1 Umbra pygmaea | reverse complement strand
GCAATATATATGAATATTTTGTCAGGGGTTAAACTAGAAACAGAGCAGCAATATGGATGAATATTTTGTCAGGGGTTAAACTAGAAACAGAGCAGCAATATGGATGAATATTTTGTCAGGGGTTAAACTAGAGACAGAGCAGCAAGATGGATGTGTAACATCGTCAAGATCCTCTACCTTCACAAACGCACCATCACAGGCCGGTATACATCAAGAACCAGACTCACATGAACGCATTCCCATAATCCGGTCACAATCACCAGAATACTAAACACCTGTAAGCTTTTCTGCTTGGTATTTAAACCCCTCCAGTTCCACTCACCTATTGTGAGGTATTGTTTGTTAGTGAGCCACGTACTGAGCGCTTCTTCCATATTATTACTGCTATTACTGGTCTGACCTATTTTTCCTGTTTTGAGTTTCGAGTTCTGGATTACCCTTTTGTACCGTCGCCTGGATATTGCTGTATAGTGTTTGGACCCCTGCTTGTTCCCCGGTTACGATCCTGCCTGCTCCCTGCTGATGACCCTCCGTGTATGACACTCTGCCTGTCCTGAGTACCTGAATAGTGTATCTGCCTTCTGCCTGTGTGACTACCAGAATCATGTAAAAGACCTCTGCCTGTGTGCCTACCAGAATCATGTACCAGACCTCTGCCTGTGTGACTACCAGAATCGTGTACCAGACCTCTGCCTGTGTGCCTACCAGAATCATGTACCAGACCTCTGCCTGTGTGCCTACCAGAATCGTGTACCAGTCCTCGGCGTGTATTACTGCCTGTCCCGTGTACCTAACCTCAATCTGCCTCCTGACTATTGCTGGTTGCCTTTAAGAACTAATATACGTCTTGTGTGTACCTCCCTGACCCTGTTCATTACAGAATACCTCACCTACTTCTATATCGGCGGAATGGATATGGCAGAGCAGCATGACCGACTCGCTAAGCAAGAGGCCCGAATAGATGAATTATGTCAACTACTCCAGCGAGCCACTCCGCCAACTCCTCACCCTCCAGATCAGGGAACCCAGGCTGCTTCTCCGCACATTTCTATGCCTACAAAATATGATGGCACTCCGGGTCTGTGTAAGGGATTTTTGCTTCAATGTGCACTTTACATAAATCCTCACCCAGCTCAGTTCCAGAATGACCAACATAAGGTTGATTTTGTAGTCTCCCTGTTAACCGGCAAAGTGCTTGAATGGGCTACTGATTTGAATTCTGAGACGGCTTTCCATAGGCTCTTTAAAGAGGTGTTTGATCACCCTGTGCCTGAACGCAGTGTTGGGGACCAATTGTGCGAACTCCGACAAGGCAGACGTTCTGCAGCAGACTACGCCCTAGAATTTTGTACACTGGCTGCGGGGAGCGGTTGGTGCGATTCTGCCCTGCTTACCATTTATCGCCGTGGGTTATCCCGGGAGCTGCAAACAGATTTAGCTTGTTGGGGTGACCAGACCGATCTACATAAGTACATTTCAATGTCCATCTCCATCGACAATCTGTTAACCGACAAGGCTTCCAGCAGGACCCCTAGAGGGGCATCCCTATATCCAGGACCCCGATCGACAGCGCCCCCTGACCCAGAACCCATGTAGCTTGGACGCTCGCCTTTAACCCCCTCAGAACGACAACGCAGTCTTGATGAATATATTTATATTCATATTAATGAATATTTTGTTGGGGTTAAACTAGAGACAGAGCAGCACCATGAAGAGTGTTCTGCACTTTTGTGACCAGATTCAGAGAACTAGGCAGAAGGTGCAAGTGATTAATTTCTGTAGAGCATAATACACAATTCTTTTTTCAAAATTCACTTTTTTCAAGAAATTATGTCTTGATTATGTAAATGTTCAGTTTAGCTGAATAACAAAGATGTTTTAGTTTTTTTAAATATGAAAAAAATGGTACCAATATTAGTAAAGGTACCAAAAGGTACCTTGTTTTTAAACCATTGTTTTATGGTAGCATTAAAAATATAGATATAGATAAACCTCTATTTTATGAGCATAAACTGATACTGAAATGGGGTCTTTACGTTGTACGTTATTAAGACAACAGCCGTGAATCATACAAAGAATAAAAAAGGATGAATTTTACTAATTTCTCTTACTGAAGTATTGGTAAACTGTAGATATTATTCAACTCTTCATACACTACAGAAATTATAAAATGAGTGTCTGTGCCTATTACACAACCCTAGAACTTAGCTCTTAAAAGACATTGTAGGCTATGGAGTTCCAGTAGTATCTACCTGGCAAAACCTTGAAGGAGATTATCTGAGAATTGTGAGAATACAACTGTGTCAACATTTAAAGCATCATACAAGTCCCAATGTTCCTCCGATTACAGTGTTTAATATTCAATTTTAAGTCTCTGAACTGTACTTTCATAAAATGTTTTGAAAAAAGTGAATTTCCATTTTTTTACGAAGAGCCTAGTTATCCAAATGTGGTCAAATTTTTGTTTAAGATCTATTGCCAAAAACTGCTGCTGCTGGCAAATTTTCCAAAACAGGGTAGGGAATGTTTTAATGTCAGTTTGCTGAGGAGCCACAATAATTAGACAAAAACACAATCAAATAATTATACCTGTTGAGAGATGTATTAGGGTTGACATAACCTGTTAAGAGTATATAGTATATAGAGTCTTAGTATTGATGTAACCTGTTGAAAATAAATAAGTCATACACTGTCTTCCAGAATTTGGAGTCTATAAAAATGCTGTCTGTACTTACAGTATTACATAGCCAGAAAAAAATAATTTTAAAGTCTGCTTGTTTTTATAGATTTTTTAGCCAATTTAAATGCTACAATAACCAAAAGTTGCTCCATCGCAATTTTTTCAACTATAGTAGAATTGATCAACTTCAAGTTGTACACTGTTTTGCATCATTTAAATGTGGTATATGTTGAGTTCAAATAGAGGCCACCACAAGGTTTTACCACTTTAATTTAATCTAATATCTTAATTTTTTTCTTAAAAATGTAGTTTTCATTAATTGCTAGCTTGTTAACTTACATTAGCAAAACTAGTCTAGTGTATTTTGTGACATTTCTGGGTCTCTTAACCTCATAGCTTAGCTAATTTGAACAACAAATGGCAAGATAACTGTCAGCATTGGAGATCCAGGAGCTCCCCCTGCTGACGCGCACATGACTAGGCGCTCGGAGTCCACTGCCTACTGAAGCCGCCATTCTCATGCACACACACACATGCACGCAGCTGCAATCAGTCATATAGTATTCAGCTGCGTGTGTAGGATGTCTATTTAACACCACACTCCTTTTCGAAGGGCGTGAGTTATTGTATACTGTGCACTTGTGTTTAGATCGCTTACTCCAGAAGAATACTCAGAAGTCTGTTTTACTATATCTTTACTATTTCTTTCATTTTTGTGTAAGAGTGTTTGTAGCCACTCATCCTGCTACAGTTTCTTTATGACAACTCATCATATTGAGTATATAGAGATATTTCCTGGTATTCCCAGTAAATCTACCCATTGGGGAACTGGTTGTTCTGCGTGTGGCTCTTCCTTATTTCGCCAAGTGTGACAATAACCATATAGCATTATCTTTCAATATATGTTACAAAGTTTCTTTGTTGTTTAGACTAGTTAGCTACTAGTGTTGCTGTTTGATTGTGTTTGTATTAGCATTTGTATAACAACCTGTATAAGGCTATATAGTAAGGTAGTAAGGTAAATTTTGTAATGTTGTTCTCCATACATATATAAATGTTTTAACAATTAAAGCATCATAACCCTACCATTGTTTTTCTAATGGCAGTGTTTTTTATCTTTTCTGTACTTGAAATTCTAACAACATGCCAAAAAATAATAATACTACTGTGACAACAAGCCCAATACTATTTGGTCATATATTTACTTTATAATAATAACTGTTTGGTAATGTTTGTTGTTTTTGTGTTAAAATGCCTTTCTTGATATGCCTAATTACTTAGTAATGTATTAAACCTTAAGAAAAAGGCATGGCCTTTATAATTATCATACGACTTCCATAATTATTTTCTTACTTCTAGCAAATTGATTATATTTCAGATATAGCAGCTGTATACACATGGTTGTATGTGGAGTACGTATTATAGTACAATGTTGTACTAAATATAGAATTTGACTTGTAAAACCACCAGTGAATCCATTGAGAATGTAAAATGTAGATCATGCTATGAATTTTTTGAATATGAAGGGAAGATAGGTATACTATGTCTTCTTTGCAGGATTATTTTTTACAAATAAAAAAAAATAAAATAATAATAATAATGGTAAAAACAACATGTCTCATATATTTCATGACCTTTATTGTACTGTGTTAGCGATTACTGTCTCACATCCTTGGTGTAGCCTACTGGTTCATTTGTCTTTTTTTATTAAGGAACTCCAGACTTCACTGGCACATTGTATATGTCACCTACTGTAATGACATATTAACATTTTAATGCAGATTTATTCTCATTCTTGAGGTGGGAAATAAACAGCGCTTATTGCTCCTCAATAATGTCACAGTGTAACCTAAAAAAGCAAGTATTTTAATGGACTTTTTGTTGTCATTACATGTACATTAAATTCTACTTTTAAATAAACAAAATAAAAACTATATCAGTAGACTGAATATTGTGTGTAGGAGAAGTACTGTTCATTTATATACTGTACACTTATGGAGTTGTAGTACAGACATTCTTAAAATATTAGCTATAATTTAGTTGCCCCTCCACCCAGCTCCAAGACCACAGGTAGAACTTTGTAAATGTGGTCAATATATTTGTTGCAGGCCTTGACCATTAACTTTTTGACCCAGAATGTTTGGATCGCAGTTACAAGCTCATTTTTGCTTGTGGGCTTCGCCTGCTTACGGACAATGCTTTTAATTTTGTTCCAAACATTTTCAATCGGGTTCAAATCGGGAGACCTACAGTAGATCAAAAGATGAGCTCTAACTTTCTCTGCTGATGTTTTGACCCAGTTTATGCCTTCGTTTTTCTATGAACACACAAGCGGCTATGTGTTTTGGGTCATTGTCTATATTGGAATGAAAAAATGACACTCAGCAAAATAATTTTAAAATATTATGTTATGGTAAATGTATATGCTGTATACAGTACCTTGAAAAAACAATATTTTCCTAGAAAGGCATCTCTTATGTAGGGCCAAGTTATCTTCTTTATGATTTCCTCCTCAAAAAACAGCTGTGCCATACCTGAAGAAGGAACCAGCAGTTAATTATCAGTAATAATTTAGTATGACCTTAATTCAGTTATGCGTCCAGTACAGTATATATAACTCTATAATTTCCGTTACCTCCAAAAATCACACACAGGCCGGGTCGGTGGCAAGTCATTGTCGGCCCAGACATGAAGTTTAAGAAGAAATAAATAACCGGTTTTGGAGCAGGGTGATGACCGACCTCATTACAGAAATGTTATTTTGTCATTTTCACTTCCTGCTGACTGTCTAATGTTTTTAGACAGAACAATAGAGTGTGCGAGAAACAGCTAACTTTAAGACGCAATATGAATGTATGTGATGAACCCATACAGACATTATTTTTAACAGAACCTCCTCTTTCAGATGGTACCAAGCATTCATTTCATGTACGGTTCAGATATGACTCTCAAGTGTGAATTGACATTGGGTTAAAGCTGAAGAATATACATTCCAAAATCAAAAATACTTCCGCTTCAGTTTTTCCAGAAAACAAGAATATCAATTTTGTTGGACATCAAATCACTGTCAATGTCCCACACCTAACATTTTTACATTTATTTTCATCTCACAATTTTCCCCAATCCCTATATTGCTTGTACTATATACTTCAAACACAAAAAATCTGAATGTCTTAAGTTTCTTTTTGCTACATCAAAAAACTACTTCCTGTGTGTGATGAGTTTTTTCCCACCATCATACATCCTGACTTATTATTTGTAGTGCATTTGTAGTGAATGCGGCCCTCTCCTATTGTGTGAACTCATTCTACGATCAAATTAACTAATCAAATTACAATATGTGAAATTAGTCAGACCTGTAACATCTCTTCCACTTTAAAAACAAGTACATTTTATATTAAAGGAAATATAACATATAACATATCTGCGACAAGGATGTCATTTAAGGTAACCATGCCAAAACTTACTATAAGCATTTATTACAAGCATTTATTTTTCCTTTTGCCAGCTTTAAAATTGGAGATAGAGCAAGAACATTTAATTGTGAATTGTGCAAAATGTACTCATATTTGATGAGGTAGAAATGTAACATTTGTGGTTATACATTATGGGCCCTATCTTACACGCAGCACAATTGACTTTTTACACAAACACATGTATCATTCCTATCTTACACCCGACGCATATGGGACTTTTCCCTCCACAGACGCGCGTAGGTAAATTGGGGAATGAACTTGCGTTCGTTGGGCGGTTCAGCGAAAAGAAGAGGCGTGTTCCGGCGCAAACATTCACTGGTGCTCTCTTGCAGTCCCCTAAACAATTCCGCCACTGACCAGGAAAAACCTGGTTTAAAGTCAGTGGCATGTTATTCAAATGCTATGTTAAGGGCGCATGCGTAACCATAATGTAACCATAATAACCATACCCTTTGCTCCTCTCATCTACACAAATGTAGCAGTTCTTTATTATTGCAATACATAATTAGAAGGAAAAATATTACCACACGAGGAAGTCATTATGGTGTCCAAAAATGTGAAAATAGATATACATCTAGTGTACACATTTACTCAAATTATTCATAATGAATTATTTGCACTGATATACATCAACCTCAAGGGAACCCATTCGATCAACAAGTATACACACGTAATATGAGATTCTAATACTAAAATCACCCATGTCTTTACTCAGAATTACTCAGGCTCAAGCCACGACTCATTTATGGCAACTTTGCCATGAGGAATCCCCCCTTGGATGGGTGGCTGGGAAGGGGACAACAGCTATCCGTTAAATACATGGTTAATGATGACACAATGTATAATGCCAGCAAGTGCGTAAAATGCTGTTTAATCAAAAACACACACAAACACGCAATGTAGCCTCATTGAACGAACATTTGGCACACTGAAAATGCGTGTCAGGTGTTTGGATAGAACAGGTACACTACTCAAGTCGCAGCATTCTTTGTGGCTTGTTGTATTTTACGCAACATTTCCATGAATCATGGATATGTTGATGACATTAATTAGGAAATATTAGAGGACTTCAGGAGACGTGATGTTTAAATCCGTAACCAGCCACTTAAATGACCAGAAATGTAGAACGGGAGTGGAAAGCTTATTTGACTGAAGAGTAATCTCGGTCTAATGTTAGACTACATTGCAAAAATATTACCATGCATTCATAACCTCATGATTCAGTGAGAGTGAGTCCAAAACATCGGAAAGTAGGCTATGTCTTGAGACATTTCTTTATTTACATTTTGTAAAAAGAAAAAACAATAGAAAATCGCCGTTATAATAACAATCCGCCATGGAACAAGCGCCTGCTCTTAAAGGGAATGTGAGATGACGATCTAATTGGTTTATTGCACGTTTCGCCCAAACCACACCTATGACTAATGAAGCTACTTTAGACCTACCCATTTTAGATATGCGTTGGGCGCAAGAATCATTTATCCCGCCAGTAAAATAGCAACAGCGCCCGGGACCCTCCCACAATGTAACTTGCGTTTCGCGTTTGATACTTGCATTTCAGATCGTTAAAATTGGTTGAGGTTAATATGAATGTAGGGTTAGTAATACGGGTTAAGGGTAAGGGTTAGTGGTTAAGGTTAGGTTTTAAGATTAGGGTTAAGGGTAAGAGTAAGGGTTAGGGTTAGGGTTAGGGTAAGGGTAAGGGTTAGGGTTAGGGTTAGGGTTAGGGTTAGGGTTAGTGGCTAGGGTTATCGTTATCGTTATGGGTTAGGGTTACTGGGTAGTGGTTAGGGTTAGTGATTAGGATTAGGTGTTAGGGTTAGTGGTTAGTAGTTAGTGGTTAGTGTTTGTGGTTAAGGTTAGTGGTTAGGGTTAACGTTAGGGGTTAGGGTTACTGGTTAGGGTTAGGGTTACTGGTTAGGGTTAGCTGTTAGGTTTAGGGATAGTGATTAGGGTTATATTTAGAACACAAGGAAGATTAAAATACAAGGATGTGTGTATTTGCCTGTGCATGTGTGTGTGCATGTGTGAATGTCTGTGTATGTGTGTGCATGTTTGTGCATATATACTTATCTGTGTGTATGTGTACAGTATAAGTGTGTGTCTTTGTGTATGTGTAAACCGTTTTTGTGTCTGTGTGTATGTGTACAGTTTGAGTGTGTGTCTTCGTGTATGTCTACATGGTTTGTGTGTCTGTGTATGTGTACACCTTTTGTGTGCCTGTGTGCATGTGTACAGTATAAGTGTGTGTCTTCCTGTATGTGTACACAGTTTATGTGTCTGCGTGTATGTGTTAACCGTTTTTGTGTCTGTGTGTATGTGTACAGTTTGAGTGTGTGTCTTCGTGTATGTCTACATGGTTATTGTGTCTGTGTATGTGTACACCTTTTGTGTGTCTGTGTGTATGTGTACAGTATAAGTGTGTCTCTTCCTGTATGCGTACATTGTTTGTGTGTCTGTGTGTATGTGTTAACCGTTTTTGTGTCTGTGTGTATGTGTACAGTTTGAGTGTGTGTCTTCGTGTATGTCTACATGGTTTGTGTGTCTGTGTATGTGTACACCTTTTGTGTGTCTGTGTGTATGTGTACAGTTTGAGTGTATGTCTTTGTGTATGTGTAAATCGTTTGTGTGTCTGCGTGTGGTCAGGACCCTTTCCTCCATGGCACTCTCAGTGTCAGCAATGTCGTCCATCTGGCTCCAGGGATCCGCTCATTGCTGTGGATTTACTGGCAACAAGCACCCCCCCCCCTTCACCACATCCTCCCTCCTTCTCTCGCTCCCCACCCAGCTCTTTAATTACCCTGGCCTATTGATCTCCCAGGACACGCCGACTGCTGCCCTGGGATGTGGCAGAATCTCTCTCTCTCGATCCGTCTCTGTGGTTCTCAGGGGAACCAAGCTTCACTGGGTCAATTTGCAGTTTGGCTCTTGGACGCTGATTGGCTGAGAGCTGCACAATATCAGACTTTATAAAGCACCTGGTTCAAATCCGGATGCTCATTGGCTATTAGCCATGTGTTTGACAAATGTGTCGGTTGTCAGTTGATCAGAAATAATTCACCAAAGGGTTCTTTGTGAAAAAGCACAGCGCTTAGCTGTGGTACCATGGCCATTTAACAAGATGACAAGATCTTCAAGATTTATTCACACACTTGGAATGATTTGCTGACAGGTGAGTGTTATATTCCATATGCCACAAAACTCTGTAGGCCTTGTATCTGTAAACCTGATACTTTTAAGTCTTGGATTAAACCCTCATCGCACTCACGTGATAACATTTTTTGGGGCACGACAGTAGGTAGTAGAGGCTATGGAGACTTGAATGCAGAGAGAACCTGAGAAGAAGGGCAGAGACAGTCGGCCGGGCTGCAGTTCAACTCGCTGTTGCCAGGGAGAGTCTGGTCTGCATTCGGGAGCTCCGATGGCTTCAACAAAGTCCAGCACATCATGAAGTTCTTTAAAAAGAATGTTTGCCCACATTAAAGAAAATTACCAGGATCACTGGAACACTCCAGTTAATAACCTGTCGCCAAAAATGGTCCACCAATGATGCCTTTTCCATAGGTTTTTACATCAAACCAAGAGGAATGCTTATCTGAAAATGTTTAAGTATTTTAATTGTTCCATTGAAACTCAATGCCAAGTTTGTAGCCCTGGGTCCGGTCACCACCATTCGTAAATGCTTAAAATATATTTTGACCAGCATCACTCTACTTTCTGATTTAACCAGATCACATGATTTAACACTTTCTGACCATCAGACCTCAGGGTGTGTAGATTGACCATTGTTTTTAAAATTCTACCATGATTTAACCAGTCAAATTGGTTAAGATCTAATTCCTATTTGCGGAATTGACATGGGGGGTGGTGTTACAAGTGTAAGAGCAGGGGGACAGGGAGGACATGCCTCCCAATGTTAGAAAAATGTAATAATAGGAACTTTTTTGCAAAAATGATCAAATGTATCAGAGGAACTCCTGCACTCTGGCCTGTATGTCCAAATCCTACTGAGTGGTTTTTGATTCCTTATGCTGTGGAGCTGCCTCTGGTGCTGAAACCACCTGTTGTGGCTTTAAATCACTGCGTGAGAGTTGTCAGTTTCATTCTCTCAAAACTCGCAAAATCTGTGGCATTGTGCTGTTTGATGAAACTGCACATTATAAAGTGGCCTTTTTTGTGGTTAGCCTAAAGCACACCTGTTCAATAATCATGCTGTCTAATCAGCATCTTGATATGCCACACCTGTCAGTGCTCACTAAGAAAGATTTACACAGATTTGTGATCAATATTTGAGAGAAATAGGCCATTTGTGTAGATAGCAAAAGTCTTAGATCTTTGAGTTCAGCTCATGATAAATAGAGGCAAAAAAAAAAGTGTTGTGAGTAAATAGTAATACATACCGCGGTTTACCACAGGGGGAGTTTTATTTAAAAAATACAATTGCCACCAGGTAGCAATGGTGAGCACAATAATTCTCATTCCAATGCTGTAATGGGCTCACAGCCGTTTATAATTTGACTTGCTTACAATAGCAAATATCAGTATCATTCAAGGGTTTCAGATATTGTATTGAACTAGACATCACGTTTTGAAGAGATGCTCACCAAATATTGGTTTTAAAGATATTAGCTTTATTCTCAGAACATAGCACATAGCATAATGGATTATACAGTAGCCTTTCAACCAGAGGTTAGGGGTTCGAAACACGAGTGGGGAATTTTGTTGTGGAGATAAAACAAACAATGAGTATTACAAATAAATCAATTTGGTCCCATATTCAAATGTTAGTGTATAGAATCTGTTAAACCATGTAATCCATCCGTTTTAGGCATTTATTTTGGGACTGTTACGTCATTACAGACAAATATAAGGTGAAGGATCTTCCTTGTTGTAATCTCATCTGCAGATGATTAAACTGAAGTGTTTGTGGTTTGTAAACAAAATACTAATTTTGTTGGATAAAATCCGATGAAAGCACATTTGGAATATATATAGGAATAACTGCAAACAGTGAGCTTTGTGTTTATACTGAATGTAAACTTTTTTCCTAACCATGTTAACATCAGGGTTCATTGCTTGTGTGTTTATCATTCTTTCTGCTCTTATAAGGCAGGTTTGCAGAGATGTGTTTCGTGTCACAATGCTACAAACTCTGTGCAATTTCCTCAGGCAAACTCTGTAGAAATCTGGACTTACGAAAAGGGTGCATAAAGGGCTCAAAATGTCTGTTTGAGTGCCCTTGCGCTCTTGACAATTGAGAGTGGGACAGCCCTAAACCATCAAGACTTCGCAATAACACGCTTTAAAGTCAGTGAGTCTGTGAGTGTGGATTTCGGAATTGGGATGTTAAAACTGTTTGTACCACTGATAGATTGCATCCTTGAGTGTTCTGTATCAATGTAAAATTTTGATATTATTACTATCGAAAATGATTTGGAGCAGATGTTCAGCCTATGTTATTTTTTATGCGTTTATGAGTTTCAATGGTTACACGTTTGAATATCTCCCAATCCGGTTGGTCAATTTTATTATGTGACCACTCTATGGAAAGTTAAATCTCAGCTGAATCCCGTGATAAACAGTTTAGGAAACTGCAACAAATAGTTTTTCCAGTAGATGTGGATCAAGACATTCTGTTTCACCTAGAGCGCCTATAGGCACCCAAGTTTATGCCAGTGTTTTCAGGTATTAGGAAGAGTGTATGGAGTTTCAAATGACTTCAGAACATCAACAAGGCATGGAACAATCTTACCGAGTGGAAATAGTTGACCAGGTACTACGTTTTACAATAAAAATCATACAAGATAAGACACAGATTTTGTTGTGATTTCAAAATGTGAAATTGTTTAAAATTTAATTTTTATGGATTGTTTTGTGCATGTTATGGTCATTAGACCAACAAGAGTGGCATTTTTGGGAAGGGCTAAATACTGGCTTTCAAATGGTGTATTGCCTTTATGGCTATGTTGAGAAATATCTGTTTATTGATATCAGTAGTCCCGGTAATGCGGTAGTTGGTATGTTTGTGGCGACTTCATGCAATCAATGCATTTATATTATTTGGTTTAGACAAAAACTGTTTTGATAGATTTACAGATGAGATTTTTGTTGTTCCAGTGGTATATAACATGACATTTTCCGCGCATGTTTACAATCCATAATTAACCGATGTATGTGACGTATGCAGCCAGGTCCCGGTACAGGGTACCCTTGGGATGAAGAGGTTAAACCTTTAATTTCTTGTTCGTGTGTTGTATCTGTTATTTTATTTCTCTTTCTGACCTACAAAGATGTTAGTGAGCCGGTGTTTGTATTGCTACATTCACATTACAATGCCTCCCACCTCCCCCCATCAAAGGACCTTTCTCATTGTTTGAATTCCCTAAATACATCCCCCATCAATCAAATGTGCCGAATCAATAGTAAGGATTTCCATTGAAGCCTGTTAACCATTGAGTCCACTTGGGATTACCAAACAGATCGTCAAACTGCAAATTCTGTTTGCAAAAACTGCTTGGCGTATATGTTAAAATGGAATTTGGCTGTGATCGTGTTTTTATATAGAAAGAAAGTCGTTTTTACTCGCACAAATATTACAAAATCAAGGCCAACCGTAGCCGCTACAGTCATTTAAAGAAAGGCAGTTGAAAGCAGTTTTGTAGTCTAAAGGTTACATATTTTTATTTATTCCTTTAATGAGCTTAGAAAAGTACAGTTGTCTTATGCAAACATTACTCTCCATCCTTTATTCACTTCTCCACAGAATACAGAATAGTATATGGTTGCTAAGCAACCTTTTGTCTAGGTGTGCTTACAATATTTCTTGTTGTTTGAACAGATGAATTAAGTCATCAAAATTTGCTACTTTTCCAAAATACATACTAACAACAAAAATATTACCTTTCCATTCAAGCTTCTATAATAACAAACATATTTAAGTATTGCCTGATTGTTTGTTTATGATTTTACTTTACATGTTCGGATGTCACATGTAGTCATGGAACATTGCAATACATAACAACCAATTAATTTATCAGTCATAAATCCATTTGCATTGAAAGTTCCGATGGCTATAACTTCACTCTCATTGGCAATGACGTTGGCTAAAGAGACTGGTTCTCAGACATGCACATCAGCCTAATGTTTTGTGAAAGGAGCGAAAGGTAGAGTGATTAAAAATAAAAAGATTAGAATCCTGACCCTGATTTAATGAGATAGATTTGAAGATGATGTGCTCTAACATTCTGTCTCGCTGTCACTTTGAAGCCGCTGGCATTGATCTGCAAACATGTGACCAATCCACGGTCTCCACACCACACAGCCACCCCCCGTAGGCCCCAGGAGTTCTCAGGGAGGATCCAACGAGAGTCTAACACCTAACGGGGGCCGTTAACATGAATCATCTCTCTCGCGTTTTCAAACTGTCTCCTCTGTGTCTGAGGCCATTGATTACATTGCTGTTCAGCGACCATGATTTTTCTCCAATTCTTAGAGCTCTGTTAGGATAATAAGAATAAAACGAAGAATGATCTCTACACAACATCTAAAATACCCTACACATCTAGTTGAATTCTACACATCTACAATGCACAACACTGATCTCTACACAAAATCTACACTATGCGAAACAATACTGTGATCTCTACAGAACATGTAGAGTCATATGCAAAAGTTTAGGCACCCCTGACAATTTCCATGATTTTCATTTATAAATAATTGGGTGTTTGGATAAGCAATTTCATTTTGATCTATCAAATATCTGAAGGACACAGTAATGTTTTAGTAGTGAAATTAGGTTTATGGGAAGAACAGAAAATGTGCAAAGTGCATAGAAACGAAATTAGACAGGTTTAAGGCACTGCCGCATTTGTGTCACTTTGGCAAAGGATGCGTGCATGTGACTAAAATCAGGCTAACCCCTGAACCAAGACAACGAAAATCAGGCTAACAGAATCAAGACAACTTAAACCAGGCTAACAGCTGAAACAAAGCAACTTAAACCAGGCTTACAGCTGAACAAAGACAACTAAAACCAGGCTAACAGGTGAAACAAGACAACTAAAACCAGGCTAAGAACTGAAACAACACAACATAAACCAAGCTAACAGCTGAACCAAGACAACTAAATCCAGGCTAACAGAATCAAGACAACTTAAACCAGCCTAACAGCTGAATCAAGACAATTTAAACCAGGCTAACAGCTGAAACAAAACAACTGAAACCAGGCTTACAGCTGAAACAAAACAACTAAAACCAGCCTTACAGCTGAACCATCTAAAGCAAGTAGAGCAGCAGTATAACAGCTGAACCAGAGCAGCAGTATAACAGAAAGAGACCATTTTGTAAATGCATGCAGATGATTAATGTCCCCCCTCTATTCCCATCCATCCCTGCCACCCTCCACGGCAGGCCAGCGTACGCTACATTACCAGCTGCTATGGCAGGAACGCTGCATCACCCTGACTGTGGCAGGAGGTGGGACCACTTTTTACAGGGGACATGCATCTATGTCACACATTGAGAGAAAGCAATAACAGTTAAGAATTAGGAACTTTGATAATAATGACCTGCAAGCACACACAAGCACACACACACACATACCCACACACACGCACACGCACACATACACATATGTTTTAGTAAAAGCTCTTTAAACATACATACATAACTCATCATGATCTGTCTGTCTGCCTGTCTGTCTGTCTGTCTGCCTGCCTGCCTGCCTGTCTGTTTGTCTGTCTGTCTGTCTGTCTGTCTGTCTGTCTGTCTGTCTGTCTGTCTGTCTGTCTGCCTACCTGCCTGTCTGTCTGTCTGTCTGTCCCTCTCTCTCTCTCTCTCTCTCTCTCTCTCTCTCTCTCTCTCTCTCTCTCTCTCTCTCTCTCTCTCTCTCTCTCTCTCTCTCTCTCTCTCTCTCTCTCTCTCTCTCTCTCTCTCTCTCTCTCTCTCTC
>JACXGM010025904.1:0-15181 GCA_016801145.1 Umbra pygmaea | reverse complement strand
GTGTTGGCAAAGGTACAAGGGATAATCCAAGACAGAATAAATACATAAACAAAGCTAAGGTCAGACCGGTGTAACAAGACAAGAATATAATGCTCAGTAGAGAATGAAACAATACTCACAATACCTCGCAAAGAGGCAAGGAGAGGAGTGTGACTTAAATACTGTGTAGAGTGAGCAGGTGTGGTGAATTAGGATAATTGAGTCCAGGTATGGGGATTGTAGTTCTGAGGAGGCATGACTAGGGAAGCTGTAGTCCACATGAAGTAGAACTGGGGAATGGGAATTGTAGTTCTGAGCAGGCAAGACCAAGGAAGTTGTAGTACTGTGGAAGGGAACAGGAAATGTTACAGAGTCCGGGTATGGGAAATGTAGTTCTGATCAGCATAAACAAAGGAAGTGGCTGTTTCCATGGAAGGGGAACTGGGAAACGTTACAAAATGTTGCTAGATGACGTCATAGCTAATTAACATATTTGTGACGTCATCATGTCCACTGAACTAAGATTCTGCCACAACAGAAACAGAAATTAACATCTGTTTAAAAATCATGAACATCTGTTTAACAATCTCTTGTCATCAAGTGCATGAAAATAATGAAAATAAATTGTCAAATTAAACTCTCTGAAGTTAAAACAAAAGGGAGCAAACAATAAATATTACAGATAGGTCCTTATGCTGTTTGCACATGTGCAGATCATTCAGGTTAATGTCAGCTGCAGTGTGATTGTGCTGCTCCGCCTTCTCTCTCTGCACTGAATAGACCAGACAGAGAGAGAGAGATGTGCCTCCGAGTCCAGGCAGGAAAGCAAGACCACACGATTGTAGCATTATACTAGCAACTCTAGTTTTTTCTACAAAAAGTCGCTAGATTTGTCGCTAGTTGCTTTTTTAAATAAAAGTCGTTAAAGAGGTCTGAAAAGTCGCTAAGTTGGCAAAACTGCTGCCATCGTTTACCTTTTTCTTCTTCTTCTAGTCCGTAGAAATATCAAAGTCGGTAGCCTCTCCTCAGTTGCAACACCTCTGTTTAGGAGAAGACTGCATCTAGTGTCGCGAGCACCATGCACAAGTATTAAAAGTTACGGCGCTCCCATGACATCACTTTGATGCGCGCCAGGTCAGAAAAAGCTAGTATACTGCAGGCTTTATATGCCAGCAGTCTTCCTGCACAGACATTGGCAGCAGGGAGGACTCACTGAACGTATCCATTGCTAGAAATAATAATTTGCGAACGTGAGACTCGTAGAAAATCGTTTGGGAATCGGTGAACGAATCAGTGAACAAAACTTTTTAGTGAACTGAATCAAAAGATTTGTGTCTCTGAAAATAATCAAAATGCCCATCACTAGTTCTAAAAATAGTTTTGTAATTACCTACATCACGGACTGTATCTTTAAGGTGCTCCTCCTGCACACTGTCGAAGAAGCCAACGATGTCCACCAGTCCTCGGAAAATGCTTGAATTGGAATGGCCTTTCTATCCATTCTATTTCTATGGGTGATTCATATCCCTCGCTCCAGTATAGGTCCATGCTGGATCTGTCTGTTATTATAAAAAGTAAGTGGGGAAAGCAAAATAAGTCATTAACATGACTGCATCCAGCTGGACAGACCTTTCTAGTGTACCAGCTACGAGAGAAGCCTCACACATACTGCTTCCACTTCCCTTTATCGCTAGCCTGCTGTCTGATCGAGATGTCAGGTTGATCTGGGCCCAGCTCTTTAACAAGGAGTTTATCCGCCAAAGTTCTCCTCTCTAACGAATCTTGGAGGAGAGATTGTACCGATTTAGGGTTAGGTCTTGTGGGAGTAATTTCGTTCGCCATTGTCGTTCAGTTAAAATTGCGCCCTTTGACTTGTCCTGACTTTAGTAGTGGCTCGCGCTTGGGGCGATAAAATAATCGCCCATAGCGGACTACATTTGAGCTTGCTGATTGGCAAAAGTTTATATCTTAAATGAGCAATTCGCTAAACTGCTACAGAGACCCTCCCCCTGGGGCAATATCTCCAGCGCCGCAGAGCTGGGGCCTGGGGCCTCATTTATAAACGTGGCGTACGCACAAAAGAAGGCGTACGCCACTCTCTACGCAATATTTGGGATTTATAAAAAGCAAACTTGACAGGAAAATTTGTGGTCCTTCATGGCAACTCTGACCCATGCATACGCACAAAAACTGGGTGAAATGAGAAATGGCGACACAGCCGGCAGATGATGAAACACGTGAAACTGTCTGAACTTCAGACCGTTGTGTAGTTAAACGAAATCGAAATACTGCTTCTCATTATTAATATGAACATTTCACAAAGCCATTCTCACAATCAACAGCCGGTGGTGAAATACAATTACAAAAAACAAGATTGTAGCCAACGTAAATGCAAATAAAGACACATGTGCAAAAAGAACACTCAAATATGTTCTGTAATTATATTGGCATTTTATGTAATTCATTCTCATAATACGGTAAACAGAACAGTCATGTTTTAAACTGATTCTTGTCAATGTCTCTGTCAGGCGGAGCAGAAAGACAAATACATGATGATAGATAGATAATAGATAGATTATTGTCAATTGGGTCAAGTAGTTTTCATAATATATGTCATCATCAGCTACAGAATCATAATGTTCATTTATATGCGTTTAGTTCGTTTAATTTTTAAATGTGTTCCATCATGACGCATGTCTTAACCATTTAGAAAGGTGCAACAAATTCAATTTATGCAGAAGTATTTCACATTTACAATTAGATTAATACCAACATCTGTAGATTATCAGATACAGTCAAATGGATTGTTATAAAAAGCCATTCCATCTCAATGCGTATTGACGCACAATGGCTGATCTTGTGCTGTTCGAAGATAATAATAATAATAGCCTAATAGTGCATTTTATTTAGTGGCGCCTTTCATAATGACAGTTCTGGCGACTGGCACTTTCCAGAGGGAATTGGCTGACAGGTCAGGGTTATCTCAGCCAACCCTTAGCCGGGTTATGCCAGACATGTTAGGTATATGCTTGTCGCATAACTACATGCATTTTCCATACACCGCAGGTGAACAGGCAAACACAAAAGCACGATTTGCAGCTATATGTCTGGTTTCCCAAATGTATCAGTGCAATTGACTGCACTCATGTTGCCGTAAGGGCACCGAATGAGAAAGAAATGGTGTCATTAATCGTAAGCAGCGGTGTAGCACAAGATCCTGTGCCCTATGCATAGGCGGTCCTGATGGGCCCCCATGTTCCTAAACCCCAAAAAGTGCTACTCATCAACAATTGAATATCTGGGCAAACAGACTTTCAGAGTGACTACCAATTTTCTGTGAAAAAATAAGATGCTCTACAACCCACTGATTTCTTTACTTTCCATGATAACTAACCAAAAAATGCATTATTGGACAGAAAGAGAAATGACAAATTATTATAAAAAACAAACCAAAACAAGTCAGAATATAGGGGTGTTCCTAAAGACATGTCTATATGTAGTTAAACAGCTGGAAAAATATACCATAAGACAGGGGTCAGCAACTCCGGTCCTGGAGGGCCGAAACACCTCAGATGTTTGGTTTCTCTTTCTAATAAGGGACTGGTTTATACCTGGGAAAGCAGGTGATTGCAATTAACTACTAGTTAAAATAAAAATTGTTTCAGCCCTCCAGGACCGGAGTTGCCTACCCCTGCCATAAGAGCTTAGTAGTGTCGCAGACAAGACAAAATTAAATATTGGATAGGGGGAAAAAATGGAGCCAACTGAACTTAACAGGGTGAATAGTAGTTTCATGCGTATATGGTTTTTTATAGATGGGACAGAACAACTGACTGTGCGTCTCTCTCAGCTTCAGTCTCATTCCCCGTGAACCAGCTCAATAATATCAGCTAGATGACCACAGAACTCCCTCAGAACTGTAGCCAGCACAGGTGAAAGCAAAAGTTCATCTTGACATTTCATGGGGCTCCACTAGGGAATAAATATTTGATTCCACTATAAAATGGTGGAACGGAAACCACTGTGCTGTGTGCAGCTAGAACTTTGAGTCCCATGTCACAATACATGTTAACGATCTAATGTTCAGTGGCTCAGTCGTTAGTGAGTCAGGATAATTGGAAGGTTGCTGGTTTGATTCCTGACTGTACCAAATGTTGTTGTGTCCTTGGGCAAGGCACTTAACCCTAAACTGCTCTAGTTGTATGTCCCTGTACAAACTTTAAATCACTCTTGCAATATTAAAATTTAGTGAAATATTTAAAATATAAAATGTAGTGTCTGCTCAATAATATAATGTTAATGTTAGCTATCTGCATTACAAGAGCGACACCTACTGTATGAATGAAGTACTGCAGTATAAGGAATCACCTACATTGAGGTTGAGATTAGACATCAATGTACAGTTTGTATATAAGCCTGATATCCATTACAGTAACATTGCTTGGAAAGAATATACAGAAGGCATCTATTTTCACCTATGTATAGTGTTTATTCCTTGCTCAACTGTACATTATTTTACAATAAGATCCTTTTAAAACACTGCCATACATTTTTCCAAGTAAGAATTAAATAACAACAAACACATCTTGTAATAGTCATCCATCTAATTTTAATTGCACACAAAGCAATATTTATACAGTACCAACGACAAAACATAATTCTCTATTAGGACAGACAGCTGTGAAGGTTACACATATGATTCCATCAATCATTATATATTTTGTATACTATAACATTTTCAATAATAAATTATGTACAATTGTGTAAATGTGAAAGAAATTAGTGAGAGAGAAAGGGAATGGGAAATTTTAATTTGAGTGTTATCTTAAGGTCTGTGGCACAGGGTCAGAGGTCACAGGGAGGTTGTGGGATGCACTGGTCAGACTCTCCAGGTATTGGCGGACACCAGGAGAGAATGCCCAATGAGACATCAGGAGAGAACGCCCAATGAGGACACCAGGAGAAAACGCCCAATGAGGACACCAGCAGTGAACGCCCAACGAGGAAGAGAAATCACCACATGTAAGAGTCATCATACCTGGGGAAGAGAAGAGCGAACAGAGAGAACAGAGAAACCCAGTTTGGTGACTCAAGGAAAGGTAATATTATTGTCAAATTTGGGTTACTACTGGACACGATGTACATGTCAAAAATCAAACAGTTTATCCCATGGGTTTGTCTGAATGTGAGACATGCATCAATCTACCTTTCACCAAATGTACAGACACCAGTCCACTGCTTCACAGTAGGTATCGAATTTACGAAATGCAACCCTTCAATTGATCAATTTATCGTATCCAACAGTTAACAGGGAGTGGAACGAAAGCTAACGATACTGATGTCCATGCTAAGGATCGATTTGTTGACTGGAGGTGGCAGTTATTGCAGATCCATCTGCCATTCCCCAAAGGTAAACAGCCTCACAAGGCCACCTGAAACCATGAGCTTGCATTCAAACACTACATGGATATCTGCATGGCAGTACATGATAGATTTGCCCATTAGCTTTTACCCAGTCCAATCAGCACCACACCATCGGAAGGCGCAGATGGCTCAGTGGTTAGGGGGTCAAACTTGTAGTCAGAAGGTGTCCTTGTGTTCTTGGGCAAGGCACTTTACCCTAAGTTGCTCCAGGGAAAATGTCCCTGTACTTACTGTAAGTCGAGCATCTGTAAAATGATAAACTATGGGTTGGTTTTAGGTGATGAAGTGCATGGAAACCAATCAAAGCTCACTGGTTTGATTGGTTAAAGGCAAATCCAATCAATTAATTTTGCTCATTGACTCTCCAAATGCCCCTTGTTTCAAAATATTTAAAACCGAGCACTGACAGGCTGATATTTCCCCGTAGCATTTATACACAAGCTTGAGTTTTCAGGCAGCATTGTGAGGCTAACTGAAACTTAGTGACGTGAGTCTTGCCACCTTCCCCTGAAGTTGGGTTGAAAATGTTTGATGAACTGACCTTGACCTCTGATCTCTATCTGAGTTGTCTCCAAACAGCAAGTCTGACATGACTCCCTCCTGAGCGGATCTCTTACCATACCTGGGGAGTAGAGGGGGGGAAGAAACAAAGAAAGAAAAAACAATAAAGGAAAAGAGAAAGAAAAGAAAGACAGAACGAAAATAAAATAGACTGTCAAACTCTGACTCATCTACATAACAGGGCCTTCTGCCACCAATCAAGAATTAGTTCCAGTTCCCAGAACAAGGATTCAGAGACAAGGTAAAACATTCTGCTGTCAAAATGTGCCTAGTTGGCTGTCTGAGTTGAGCAGAATGGTAGAGAGGGTGATAATTATATGTATGTATGAAGCCAGAACATGCCAACTCCCTAACTTCCCATGAATGTTGGTTTCACCAGACATGGCCAATTAATATCTAGAGAATCTGAGCCACTCTCACCATTCCTAACCCTCCTGTAGAGCAGCCTTCTTAACCGTCATGTAGAGCAGCCTTCTTAACCCTCCTGTAGAGCAGCCTTCTTAACCCTCCTGTAGAGCAGCCTTCTTATTCCTCCTGTAGAGCAGCTTTCCTAACCCTCATGTAGAGCAGCCTTCCTTCCTAACCCTCCTGTAGAGCATCCTTCCTAACCCTCCTGTAGAGCAGCCTTCCTAACCCTCCTGTAGAGCAGCCTTCCTAACCCTCATGTAGAGCTGCCTTCCTAACCTTCCTGTAGAGCAGCCTTCCTAACCCTCCTGTAGAGCAGCCTTCCTAACCCTCCTGTAGAGCAGCCTTCCTAACCCCCCTGTAGAGCAGCCTTCTTAAACCTCCTGTAGGGCAGCCTTCCTCACCCTCATGTAGAGCAGCCTTGCTACGCTGGTGCTACCATGGCTCTGACTCAAAAGTCAACTGTTGTGAAAAGCATGAACAGGAAAATATACTATTACAGGACTTACTTGCTTTTCTATGAAATATAATGAGGGTTTTGAATGGTATGATAACATCATCGTTCCCTGTAATAAGAACATTTATAGATTGAGAAAATCTTGTTTGATTGTTTGGTTAAAAAGAAAGTATTCTTCTCTCTGGTGTGTTTGTCAGTTTGGGTATAAGCGTTCCCTGCACAGATGATGTCGGTACAAATGATCAATATGTCTCAGAACTTCAAATTGGAATTTGAGTGTCTCAGTGGGATTTGCCTGAAATTGCTTCACCTATTCTTGAAACATGTTGGGTGGAAGATTTTCTCATCATGCCAGCACAACGAGCATTCTCAACAGCTGTGCAATTTTACGCTCCAATTCAAACCCTATTGGGCACCCCAAAGAGATGCCACAGAAGCAGAGGTTAAGCGTGATCAACCAGCCGTCTAAGAAAGTGACTCAGGCAATCCCTCCTGCTGGCGAAACAGCTGGCTGTAACACGATGTAAAACGTCTTTCTTCCCATTCTCAGGCTATTTTCTGAGGAACTACTTTGGGATGAAGCGTTGCTGCTATCATATGTGTTTGATTCCGAGGAAATCAGTGTTGATGCTACAGACACAATTTCCCTAGTGTCCAACTTACCCTTCATTATTCATACTGTATGTGGCCTTGATATGTTCCTGTGTTACTATGATATGATCCACTTTCATAATTTTAGACCATATTGTTCAGATCGACACTATCCAGTATATTATTGGTTCTTAACCCGACAACTCTTAATATTCCGACTGGGCTGAAAAATGAATGATATATGATAATGGACTTCAAAAGAGTAAACATTGTGCCCACTAAATCCAGTTTAAAAGTGGTGGATATAATTTCGTAAAGATCAACAGCCTATTTGAATATCATAAATACTAACACTTGGGCCCGTTTCAGTGCCCTTTAAGCATAGCACTTCTTCAATCCAGGCATCACCATATCAATACATAAAACTTCATAAGGCACCTGCAGGGACGTGGAATCCATAATTCGATTGGGAGACTTCACAAAGGTCTGTCCGTCTTCAACGCTTTTATTGTGTTGGCATTGTTTATAATGGAAGGCCTGAAGCATTAATACACTGTAATCTAATGCTGCTACATAGACCCGGGGACTGACACCATATATAACGGTACGCCGAGCACTATGAGAGAGACAAAGGCGGAGCGGAAGCCTCAGGCGTTATCGAGGTAGGATTGGACGCCCTGAATTGGGAATGGGTTATTTGAATGGTTGTAGCTGGCGCATGCCAGATGAGAGGCGCCGTCTGCTTACCTCTGTCTCGTGATCAGGTTGATGTAGTGTCTGAGCGCTGTGTAGTACTTTGCCAGCTCTTCAGGGGGCGCATCTTCTCCGGGGTTCTCCGGTTTAGGTGGGTAAGCATCTACGAACGTCCCGAGACACACCAGCACGCACAATACCAAGGCGACCATGACGGCCCAGGGTTTCAGCACAATGGCCATCTGATGGAAGGGAGGACTCTCAGGTTGAAGTTTTGTTTGTATATTAATGGAGAGAAATATGTATCCTATACACTAAGAGAAGAGTTCTAATGATTCATCTGACTTTCCCTCTGAGGAATCGTTTAAATACATTTACAATACTAGAAATATGTATACTATACACTAAGAAAAGAGTTCTAATGATTCATCTGACTTTCCCTCAGAGGAATCGATTCAATACATTTACAATACTAGAAATATGTATCCTATTTGTTCACAGTAGGTTGTTTTTGATTCCAGTTAGAATTTGTGTCACTTGAAAACCCTTTAGGAAAACATTTCCAAGAATGAGGTGCTTTCTCAAAAAAATAAGAAAAATAAAAATGGTCACCATATGAAAACCGCTGAAGAACTGTGTATCAAAAACAAACTAACCCTCCACATAATTAATTTAGTAGATTAACAGGAATAAATCTGTGTTATGATTCGAACTTCGTTTAATATAATGTCAACCTATACTGGACCATTTCGATCATGCATTATTATTGAATCTGCTTTTTCTAGGCTATTGAATGCATGATGACAGTTTAGCGTACAGTGTTATTGTCCATGTTAATTTTAAGTTGAAGTGTTCCTTGATTGGCGACCGAATAAAATCATAAATACAGAAAATCCACAGTTAAATAACCGCCGTCAAACTTGTACGAATGACATTGAAATAAATCAAGCTACAAAAGGAACAGCTATTGAGGAATGATATCACTATTCCCTTTGAAAGTACGTTACCGTTATGATCAGTCCACTAAATATTATTAGTACTGCACATGAACTTGATTTAGTCTGCTTGTTGCCTTTCACAAATCAGGAAGCTGTCCACTTGAATTGCGCAACTTTTACCCCTCCGTAGCTGTCCAAGGTTCTGATATCTTTTCTTCAAGCATATTTGAGCATTTTCAGATGTTGATCTTTACATAGTTAATCATATATACATTTGCTATATCATACTAAACGACTCTTTGCGCAGATGTTCAGCAGGCCTGGGCAACAATTGTTTTTGTCTAAAAATGCATCAGTTTGATGTTTTTTATTAAAAGCAAGCCAAACACGCAAAACAAGCAATGTACAAGATATGATGAAATATTTAAAATACATAAGAATAAAAGTTCTACTTACTTTAACAACACTTGTCGTGAGAGCTACAGGTAGGCTACAGTTGAAAAGGCGGTTTGCGTTCAGCGGTAAGTATTCTTTTGGTTGGCTTCTGCAATGTTCCTTTCACAGCTGTTGTATTTGCAGCAAATCGCTGGTCTTTTGTTATAGTTCAACAGAAGGGGTTTATATACCCGTAGCTGCCTCGTGAAGACACCCGGGTGGACCGGTTGGCTGTTACCGTAAGAAGGGGTGTGTGGGGGGGATAATGCCGACGTCACCTGATGATGAACATATTACTAATGCACCTACTCAAAGTATTGAGATGTGGGAAAACGTACTTTTCATCTCTGACGCAGTCTATATTTTTGGTTAGTTTAAGCTGGGGCATACAGGTCTATTTGAATCACACACGTTCTCTTGACAACCAAATGGGAGGATTTTACACAAATTGAATGGACTACGTCCGACATATCTAATTGATCATGAACTTCAGAACACAGGCTGAAGGTGGTTAACCGTGTGGCATTTCTAATTCTATAAGGTTTTTCGATATTTTGACTAATAACAGCAATTACGTATAAAACCAAACCATGGGTTTAACCCTTATTCGACATTAGCAGGCTTAATAACGCTTGTTATTACCACTTGTATTGGCCATACGGGGGTTAAACTCCCTAAATTTCAGCAAGTGACAGGCCTCCCTGGCTGATTTGATCAATTATGGTAGTGTAGCCTAAACCAATAACCACCAGGTGGCGACCAAGTTCCTACTGGTTTATCCACAGTTACAGGCTTCACATTCCTCAAGTGCAAGAAATGGAATACATTTTCTGCCTGTCTTTCATGGAGGTCTTCTACCAATAGACAATATTCACTGGAATGAAGTTATGAAGTTATCTAGCTGATTATTACAGACAAGGAGTTTTGATATAGGTGACATTTGGTTTAGATCTTACCTCACCTAACCTGCCCTCCGTAGTGGAGTATTTGAAACCAGGGGCTCCCAGGGTGGGCGGCGTTGCAACATTTTTACCTTTGTAGTTTCTTAACCTTGGATGCCTTCAGGCCTAAAGGAGGGGACAGTGGACTCTATCTTTACCTCATATGTTCTTTCATACATTGGTCTTTTGACAGATCACATACCTACGATCCATCTAACTTTTTTCCATCTTATTTTTATTTACAAATGCATATACATTATATTGCTCGTTATACACTTGTTTGTTAGTGATGAAGTACAAGTTTTGCCTAATTGGTCTGATACTGTGAGTGTGGATCTGGAACAAAGAGTATTACTCCCTCTGTTAAACTGACCGCCTGGTCTATGAGCCAAATGTTCACCCCCTGTTCAAAATTTGAACAATGCAAACACCTGCAAATACAAAGTTTGTCCAAGGCACTAGAATGATTGCAACTCGTCACATTACAGAAACCATTCTTCTATGAAAGATCTACAGTACCATTTAAGTTAATTTAGTTTTTCCAGAAGACATTAATAATTGGCCAAAAGGTATAGAAGACTGTTTGTCCAATAACAGCATTTCCAACATATAGGCTTGCCAGAGAATGAGCTGAGAGTGTTGATCCTTCACTATAAACTAAGCTTTTTAAATGCCCCGCAACACACCATTAAATGAAAACACATGTGAGCAATGACATTGTCGAACAGGAATTAGGCCTTTTGTCAATAAACCAGAAGCTAGGTTATTATTCCCTTTGAGAGTTATTTAATCAGCATCGAGTACGTTACACTGGCTCTCAAAAGTATTCACCCCCCTTGGACATGTCCACCTTTTTATTGTATGCAAAATGGATTTAATTAGAGATGCTGTCTGAGCTGAGAGAGACTGTGTATCCTGCAACAATAGCCCGGGTGCTTCACAAGAGTGGCCTTTATGGGAGAAAGGCAAAACAATATATTTTGGTTTCAATACAACAATTGAAACTCTCACATGCATTCTGGCAAACTTAGCCATATTAGAGTTGTTTTCAACATTGGCTTATTTTCAAAACTCTCTAATAAATGCTACTTACCTTTAACCACCCAGTAGAGCAGTGGCAGACTATAGCTTTATTAGACCTGTTTGTAACCTCCCTGAGAAGTGCCCTTCTTGCTCACAAACGTTATTTATGAAGGCTGACTCTTTTGGCAGATTCACAATGTACATATTCCAGACATCCCAAGTCTCCTGGATGACCTTAGAGTCTGCCGCATTGTAATCGCGGCTTTCTGACGCCCGCAAATTATATACAAATTCTTGCTCAAACAAAAAATCTATGTCCGGGATATTCTAAATCGTGTGTTAAAATGCGGGAGACTCCCGGGACATCCGGGAGAATTGGGACATCTGATATTTCCTACATTTTTTATAATCTGGTATATTCAATGCCTTGGAAATGTTCTTACATCCTACCTCTGATTGGTGCTATTGAACCTTATTCTGGATTTGTTTTGAGTATTCCTTTGTCTTCATGATATCGATTTGTTTAGCAATCATACTCATCAAATGTGCACGCACGCACAGACACACAGTTTACGGGGACATTGTGTACATGGTTTTCTCTCATTATGGGGACATCAGGTCACGACATGTCTACATGGACCACACTGTGTATCTCACAAGTCCTGCTGCTGTACAACACTGTTGAACTCAATTAGAGAGAAGAAGAAAAAGGGAAAAAGCTTTGAGTACAAACGGGATATTGAAAGGAAATAAGACAGAATGACTCCTCTTCTTATTGTCTTTAGTATTTGACCAACGGCTTGCAAATCAAGATCCAATGAGGTTGTAATTGCTTTAGTCTCCAAAACCGGGAGCGTGGAGCTGCCGTCTCGTCAAAGCCAGAAGGGTTAGCGAGAGACAGAAGGAAGTGCAAAAGTCTGAATTACTTTAATGATTTTGGTGTACGTTTTGTAATTACACAGCTGTGTCTCACTTTAAGAGGAATTGAGCGATCTGTTTCACATAGCATTAACATTACTACCCTCAGCATCGGCTTAATGAAATTGTGAATCATCTAATCACTGAACACTCAGTCTCACACGCACACACGTGCACGCGTGCGCACACACGCGTGCACACACACACACACACACACACACACACACACACACACACACACACACACACACACACACACACACACTAAGTGTGACGGGCAAGTGAAAACGACAAGGTCAAACACATCTGGCGTTACAATATATCCAGTAATGTATCTTACTCTTGTCTAAGTGAAAGGCTTATTAACAATATTTGCTAGGCTCTTGTAGTTATTAACAATATTTCTACCATTGTAGTTTCCGTAGACACCACAGCTGCATCCATTTAAATAGCTTAAATAACAATAGATGTACATTTTTAGTTCTCTTGATAATTTTCGGTTAATGTTTTATGCACTTGTTTTCTCTGTCTCATATAATAAGCAGACACTTACCAGACACACTGATTAGTAAACACAATATCTCATGAAAATAAATCTGTATCCCTAATCTTGTTCAGGAAAATGAGACTGTCGTTAGTAATGAGAAAGTGAGCAGATTAAATGTTAACATCGGATTTGTTACAGTTTGAACGCTAAACATGATATGGACTTCTCAAGATGGAAACATTCTCACATATCATGTTGTTATGAAGTGAGTTATTACACATGAATTTAAACCAATTATGATATTATAAGGAATACATTAATTAGATATATCCAGATTGTGCAACTTTATCCTAGTCAGTAATTATACAGCATTGGAATTCAATTCATGTATTTGTTATTAGAAAGCATTCATATGTTAATATAAAAATGTATTAATATTATCTTAGGAGTTTGGCCTGTTGCAATGGCCCTGTTTTTGCAAGAAGTATAATTTTTACCACCAAGTCTCAACTGAAGTAATATCATTCTGTATTATACTGTATGACTGTTTGCATTTCTAAAGTTAATTTCATGCATCGCTACATCAGTCAGGCAACAAAAATTTGTTAGTCTGAATATGTTAAACTAAGCACCACAATCAATGTTGATGGCCAATGTGCTGCGATGTGGTACACGTGGCTCAGTGGTTAGGGAGTCAGACTGGTAATCGGAAGGTTGCTGGTTCGATTCCCAACTGTGCCAACTGTCATTGTGTCTTTGGTCAAGGCACTTTACCCTGAGTTGTTCTGGGGGAATGTCTCTGTACTTGCTGGTTTCAGAGTGTCAGCTAGAATGTAAAATGTGCTATAATCATTCTCAAGTTCAGCTACTTTAAAAATACATGTCTGCTGTTCACATTTTAACTTAGGGGTGTACTCACTTTTGTTGCCAGTAGTTTAGACCTTAATGGCTGTGTGTTGAGTTAATTTAAGAGGACAGTAAATTCACACTGTTATACAAGCTGTACACTCACTACTTTACATTGTAGCTTCTGTGAGCCATTATCTTGTATTTTACATTGCGTTCCTTCAAGTATTAACACAAACAAATCCAAGGTATAGAACGCTAATGAGCTACTTACCTGTGAACTTGCTCAGGTCTGTTTTTATGTTGATTTATGGGATAATGTATAAAACGGATGATCTATCAAACAGATGTAATCATCATCTTGACTGGAGCTGTCTGAAAGCTATAATGTATCCCTTTCCCACTCTTTACAACAAAACACTTTCTGACTTTTTTGCGTTGCTTTTGCGTCACTTCCAATAGCCATTGTAGAAAACATCCCTCTCAAACACAAATCAAAATTTAAAATCTTATTTAACTACATATTTAACTACATATTTAACTACATATTTAACTACATATTTAACTACATATTTTACTACATATTTAACTACATATTTAACTACATATTTAACTACATAGCTATTCAACTGAAAAATGCAATTCGTAGTATTCTCGAACTCACTACGGAAGTTATGAACTACAGAACACATTGAGGTGTTTTTAGTGACTGTCGGAAACATGACCGGCACAAAGATTCTGGGGTGTTTAGGGGACTGGAGTATATATTTATAATTTAATAATTTAGCAGACCCTCTTATCCAATACAACGTATATGAAGTTCAAGGACATTCCCCCTCGAGCAGCTTAGGGTTAAGTTCCTGGCCTAAGGACACAATAACATTTGGTACAATCAAATCGGTAAACTTCCGATTCGCGTCACTCTACTGGGTTATGCTGTATGACAGCAAGCCACAGCTGATGCTCTGGACACCTGCAGACAGACAGACTGCTTCACAGACAGACAGACAGACAGACAGACAGACAGACAGACAGACAGACAGACAGCCCTGGCTCACCCTCAGCTGCACAGGTCCCTCAAGAGCCCTTAACTACAGCCACAGGCAGTTTTGTAGTGAGCTACATTTAGATCACCTAGTACTGTCATTACATTTTATTTTAACTTGGTGGTGGATTAATTTAACTATTTAAATAGTTTCTTACCAGTTAACTCGTTTTTTTTAAAAGATAGTGGTGTAGTTAGCTGGAATTACGCAGATTTGAAACATAAAGATATTGGTCAAAGGGGCAATACTTTTCTTTTCTGAACTACCATGAATAACAGTTTTCTATTTGTTCATTACAAATGTAAAATGTTTGAATTAATTGGTAGCTTAGTTAGCCATCTTTTCAGAGTAGCAACTCAAGCACTGCCCACACACACACACACACACACACACACACACACACACACACACACACACACACACACACACACACACAC
>JACXGM010025902.1:0-15105 GCA_016801145.1 Umbra pygmaea | reverse complement strand
CCCCCCCCGCCAATAAAAACTCTTCTGATCTACACGATTCATGCGGATGACATTTTCCCATCATTTTCGTCGAAAAGCGACTAGTTTGCAGGTATGACATATATGTTCCATACTACGTAGTGTACTCCTTGCTAGCTGTTATCTGAATAACTCAGTAACCCTGACCTGTCTAATGTCCTGTCAGTAAAATGTCCTGTTCTATTAGTCTGAATGTCATCTCCATGTATTAGACCTGTGATGGAATTACAGTCTAACCTACAATAGATCATATAGTTATAAGCAGTCTAATATATAACAGAGTTATAAGCTATAAGTCATAAGCCATAAGCTATTGCTTATTCTGATGTTATAATATAAGAACTGTAAGGGCTCTCTCTCTCTCCTACGTCACCCTTGGCCTTGCTTCCTTGTCTACTCTCCTAAAGGAAAGTGTTATCTGGCTTGACCGTGAATCTTCTCCCTGTCTGTCTTACATGTCCTAGAATCTTCCTACAGGCCCCAACTATAGCTGTACAACTCTCTCTAATAGTAATACCATTCTAAACTGTTCAAACTGTATTTAAACATGATTATAAAGAATATAATTCTCAACATGTGTTAGCAATTGGGAAAAACTGTAAAATGTCTAACACGTTAAGGAGATTTAATAAAATACAAAAAAGATGCTAAACAAATATTAAAGTGAACAATGTATGGCAATGTACATATAAATGTGAATGTGTTTTGTTTGATTGACTTTGGTTTTGTTGAATATTGTCGGCATGTAATAATAATCAATTAAATAACATTGGACCATGGCATAAAATAGGGTTTCTTCTGTGACATGTACATGGCAAGGAAGGGCCCTCCAGGTCAATCCCATGCTAAGCCCTAAAGGTTTCCAGTGGGGCTTCCCATGGAGAGAGTAGGGTTGGATGAAGCTGGATGTTAATGGACTATTTTACTAAATCTAAGAGTCTATGCTCTTCCTGACCAGAAGGTGGGGACATTAACAGATTCCCTCACAGTGGGCATGTTTAGCAGATTTGGTGCTGAGTCCATTCACAGTGATCAGGGACCTTTGAGTCGCGTGTGTTTCCTGCCAAGTGTGACCGTCTGGATATGAACAAGAGCCTTACAATACCACTTCACCCACAGAGTGATAGCCTTATGGAGCGTTTCAACAAAACACTGGCACAACAGGTGGCAATCATTTCTGCCAAATACCAGTATGACTGGGACAAGCACCTGCCCATGGTTCTCGTGGCATGTTTCACTGCTGTCGAAGACTCCACCTCCTGCATGCCTGCCCTTCTCATGCTTTGGAGGGTGCTCCACACACTTGCAGAAATGGCTTTCGGGTTCCCCCTGATAGCCTTTCGGTCCCCCCCGGCCCAGAGTATGCCAGGAGACCCCAGGACCACTTAGAGACAGCCCACACCTTCGCCAGGGAGTAGTTGGTGAATGCAGGTGTTAGGCAGAAAATAATGATTTGCACAACCAGGGGAAGGCACTTTGAACCTGGAGAGTTGGTCTGGGTCTGCAGCCCCTTGAGGAGTGTGCACTGCACCAGGACATGTTAGCCCTGTACAGAGGGAACTGTCTGCTAACTGAACATACTTCCACCTCAGCTGCTGCCACAAGCCCTCACTCCGACAACAACAGGAAACCCAAACACACCTGTGCAAGCTGACAGCATCTTAAAAGACAAACCACCTACATTGGGTTGAGTCATCTATGCCTTTGGAGAACACTGTGTCCCTGACATGGCCAGGCAGGCAAAGGAGACCCCTGGGTCACTTCCAGGACTTTGTTTAATCCCTCAACTTTTTGTTTGGGGGCTGTGTAGTGACCCACCATGTTGTGTGTTATGCTTAGAGTTATATCTGATTTATTTGTCATGTGCACAAAGTTTCTTACCTGTTCTGGTGTTGTGGGATCTAAGATGCTGGTCAAATTACATCCTACTAGTCCCAACAGTTGTGTTACAGTTGTTGTGCGGTTGGTGTGGGTGCAGCTGGGGTTAAGTGGGGGGAGGGGCTGTTTCTTGCAGGATAAATTCATGCTCATACTTTGTTCTCTTCCATTTTAAATGTTGGTCAAGAAGCTGTATGCTGATTCTATGTGGCATGGGCAATGGCCAGACAATTGCCTAAAAAACGGTGAATTTGAGAATGGTAAACTGTTGTGCACATTGTTTAATTTAGCTAGTTAATGAGGTAATCACCATATAAAATCTGGGGTAACATTTCATTTTGCTATTTGGTCTGCATGTCATCATATTGTCTGATTGATGAAATTATTTAGAGCAAGATGGCATACTCAGACACATGTAATTATGAGATGGCATAAGCAGACACATGTAATTATGGTGCATCCAAAGGAAGACATACACTCATTGTAACACTAGTCAACTAAGATGGTAGGAAAGTATCAAGATTTGTATGTATTCAACAACATAGAGTACATTTTTAAAGTTGGGCTGGAACTGATAGTTAAATGAATCATAACTACCTTCTTAAGTTGGCACGAACCACCATATTAGGCCATCATTCCACTACAGTAAAGTGGCTTAAACGAAGCACTGGCTAAATAAATGAAAACTAAAATGTGTAATGGGATGACAGGTGTGAAATAGTTGATTTCTTCACCCCTGTGAAATTCCTTCTTCAGGACCTCAACTCACACCACATAAAGCTTAGCACATACAAAAATCCTGTCACTGGATTACTTCTTCATTTCATACAAAGGAGCCGATGAAATTTGATAACAATGACTAGATCCATTGCCAAAAACAAAAGTTGGGACTTTGCTGACAGCATGAGTTTTACCCATCTTTCACATGAAAACAAAATTGTCAGCATTTTATTCACGGCTTCATCAAATTCAGGACTTCAAAGCTTGGTGTGAATTGGCTAAGATAAAATCAGTTTGTGGAACTGATAATCAATACCACAGTTTAATTACTCTTCACATGGCTTTTGTAAAAATATTTGTTTCTCAAATACATTATCATCAGTGGCTAAGTTCATAGAAAATGTATCAACACAATAGCCGAAATGGCCCCAATACCACCATGACAACACAATCATCCCACACTTTTCAACTGTCCCATTCATGCTCATGTATTATTAGAAGTCACACCATGGGGATACAGTTGTTCTACTCACTAATAATATCATATGGCTTTAACCAACCGCATAGGAATATTATGAATTGTTTTCTGGGTGAAGTAACTATATTTATTTAGTTTAGACTACATGTTGTTACATTTGGCCCTGTGTGCTTCTCCTACTTTATCATCATCTCTTATCACTAAGGGACCTTTGCGTTTTTAACAAAATTGTGACAAAGTGAGTCACGACCTGAATAGACAGGTGGAGGAGAGAGGATAGAGTAAAAAATAGGGTTCCTGTCTGGTGATAGGACTGGTGCAAGGCTATTGAGATCCTCAGTGTTTTGCTGGACAAAGTTGTTCTAAAATGTTCATTGAAAGCACAACCAACGCTGTTTACCATTTTAATCCCTGGCAACTTTTAAAATGAAACATTTCCTTGTTCTCCTATTTTCCTTCCATGAGAGAGGAGAGTCTGGCACTGGTACACTAAGTTAAGATTATTCCAAGGGCCTTCAAGTTGCTGGCTAAGTACTGATAGATGGTGAATTCAGGCTTGGTAAGATCTTTGTTGAAATGATGGTTTCAGGAGTCAGGTTGCGGTTGTTAATAGAATGTTTAATAAAGTACTTCTCGTTACGGAAACAGGGTCATCATCACAAGGCATCAAGACGTGTTCTGGGAAATGCCCCGAATGATCATATGGAACTGGGTTATATAGCCCTAGCATTGTTGTTCGCAAACCTTCTAGAAGATTGTCCTCAGACCTGTGACTGTCTCATGTGAGAACATGTGCCGGTCACCTTAACTTCTATCTACGTAGGTTTCTATCTCTTAATGTCCAGGCCACTGCTCCTAACCTTGGGTAAGGAACATATACGTTCCATACTACGTAGTGTAGCTGTTATCTGAATAACTCAGTAACCCTGATCTGTCTAATGTCCTGTCAGTAAAATGTCCTGTTCTATTAGTCTGAATGGCATCTTCATGTATTAGACCTGTGATGGAATTACAGTCTAACCTACAATAGATCATATAGTTATAAGCAGTCTAATATATAACAGAGTTATAAGCTATAAGTCATAAGCCATAAGCTATTGCTTATTCTGATGTTATAATATAAGAACTGTAAGGGCTCTCTCTCTCTCCTACGTCACTCTTGGCCTTGCTTCCTTGTCTACTCTCCTAAAGGAAAGTCTTATCTGGCTTGACCCTGAATCTTCTCCATGTCTGTATTACATGTCTTAGAATCTTCTAAAAGGCCTCAACTATAGTTTTACAACTCTTTCTAAAAGCAAAACCATTCTAAACTGTTCAAACTGTATTTAAACATGATTATATAGAATATAATTCTCAACAGTACTCATGTTTGAAGAGTAAGTAATCTTTATACAGAAACACACAAAAATGCACAAATGCACATATTTCTTGGTGCATCTTGAGCCAGCACAAATATGGTAATAGCAAACAAGGAAAAACTGATGCTAAACACATTACTTGCAAAAATGTATATCTACAATATATTTCTTTTTAAAACTACATCTGTGATATGACTGAGGCAGCAACATGTCTTTCAAAAATAAATTACCTTCAGAGCCTGCCTCGAATACAGTATGGGAGAGGGAAATATCAAGAAGCACCAAACCAGGTTTTAAAGAGTTGCATTATAGTGTGAAGATTAAGAATAAACAGAGACTGTTCGATATTCAGAAGACGCACTGAATTGTTTTGGCCCCAAGCATCACATTCACTTTACTTTTTCCATTCATTTCAATTAAACAAAAAAACACATTGCGGTTACAAGTCACTTCATGTTTTCTTCTTGTTTCATTCTTCCAACCACCCTCCATCAGCTAATTTCAGATACGCGATCTCCTTTTATCTCATTCTGCCCCCTCATTGGCTGTGCTTCGGTGCACCTTATTAAAATGTATATTTTCAAATCATTCTTCAAAGGGGAGCTGTTAGCCCGGAGAGTCAAACCAATGCTCCATGTAACAGGAAATTAAAAGGAGGCCCGCTGAAACGAGATATCCCATTTTTGACGTTGCATTCTGAAATCACTCATCAGTGCAGTGAAGCAAGGCAGCCCTTTATCATCCAGGTGACAAAAACACATCCCAGATACAGTATCTCTGACTCGATCTGTAACGGTTTTCTGGGGCCTGAAAGTAATAAATGCAAGGATATGATGCATAGGCACTTGGGACATCTTCAGTTGACAACAGCTGCCTTAAAAATTGAATGTTACAATATCTCATTAAAACCGGTGAAAGGCACTGCACAGTGATAACACTTCCGGTTCCATACACATCTGCGGCTTCCTGTCGGCAACCAGTACTGCAGTCCATTCACAGTTTTTACACCCTAAAACCTCATCCTAGCCACTTACACTCAGGCAAATACCTTTTAAAATAGAGGAGCTTTGAATGCAATCTTGAGAGCCAGTCCAATTCACAAAATCTATCACTTTGTTCCTTGATTTAGTTTAAGGGTACGAGAAATGCTAGATCCCAAATTAACACACTTGTCCTACACTCACTGCCCTTAATTTGGGCATTTTCGAGTTCCTCCTCCATTTGCACAAATGTCACAAAGCTGAGGGAGCAAAAATGTTGCATGTTGTAGAGGCTGAGATGAGCTTTTTTTGCCCAGAAGTTTTTTGTGCATATTGAGGGTTAATAAGCTAGTCAATGAGCAGCAGAAATAACTAGATGCAAAAAAGGTAGGATTTAGTATTTGTAATCAACATAATCCTCAAATATATTTTAACCAAACATCTATCTTTTTTGTTGTTTCCTATATTTTAGAGTGCCTTTGGGAGCATAAGAAAAATAAAGAGAGTGAGCGAAGTTAGAGAAAAGTGACCTGGGCCCGGTTTCCCAAAGCACTATGATGATCGTATGATGCACAAAATGGCAGCCACCAGAAACACAAGCTACTAAGTATACATAACCTTTCTTTTTAGTAAACTCTGTGTATACAAACAATGTTCTCAATGCTCGAGTTCATGTGTACATCCCCTGGTGATACTTCGAGCAAAGATTCATGTTGTGTTGAACCTTCTTAAAAATAGCGATTGTGATGCTGTCATAGTAGTACCCATGTCACTCCCATTCAAACGGCGATTTGACCGAAACCAAAAATACAGAAAATCTTAAATGTGGCATTTCTGTCCTAATTATGCTTTTAAACAAAAGTTTGACTTGAGTACATTAACAAAAAGCCCTTAGGTTGCATTTTGGCGAGAGATACGTTGTAAGATCTGGAGACTGGCTTAGGCCACTCCAGGATCTTAATGTGGTTCTTCTTGCACCACTCCATTGTTGCATTTGCCATGTCTTTTGGGTCATTGTCATGCTGGAATAACCATCCACAACCCATTGTCAATGCCCTGGCTGAGGGAAGGAGGTTCTCACACAAGATTAGAAAATTATCACATGACCCATGCCCAGAGTAACTCGCCTCCATTTCACCTTTTGCCCACCCCTTCAAACATTTGAAACACGCTCGATCCGCTGTGAAAAAATAAATATTATGAGTACTCATTTTGGACTGCAATACAACAATACCCACCATTTGTGTGGCTTTGTTTGACAATATTAATTGATATTCACTTGCTTGATTTTGAATCAACTCCCGAAGCTGCCTTTTTCAATAGAAATCTTAGAGGAGTTCCCACCTCAGAGTGTACCGTACACTATACAGCCGAGCTGCCCAACCCTATTCCTGGAGATCTACTGCCCTTTTAGGTTCTCTCCAACCCTTGTTGTGGGCAACATATTTTAGCTTTCCTTTAGCTAGTTAATAGAATCAGATGTGCTAAATTAGGGTTCAAGTGAAAACTTATAAGTTAAGGGATGGTAGATCTCCAGGAACAGGGTAGGGCAGCCCTGCTATACAGGATCCGGGTGACATTGAAGCACCTTTTTTAAGGGGCTCCTGTCCTCCCAACATTGCAATAGCAGTTTTGAAACACAGAAGCAGCAGACCTCGATTTTGTAAACATTTTTCTTTTTTTAAAATGACATTTGCAATGAACTGTCAAAACAAAGACCAGAATGAATGTGTTTCACAGTAACATCGTATTTCTGTTGAACAAAAAATAATTTCACAATGGTTGCTCTTTATAGGGTTTGCAAACATTTTTTCCCGCTGACCATATGTCACTGCTTACTTTACAAACTTCTTATACCTCATATAGAACAGATAGTGAGTAGAGAGGATGGCAAGTATTCACCTTTCCTGAGCACACCTTTCATTAAAGTGCAAGATGCAACCACATGCCTCAGAGATGTGGGAGAAATACAAAAATTAAAAATCTCCTTCCTGATGTCCGTGCAACTTTAACCACGATCCTCAGGGTCCTTCCCCATTTGTCAGCTCCCGGAATGCAAAGCCTCTTATACACTGGGACCCCACAACAGTTTGGCTGTAGCAAAATTATTTGGTGGAATACCCAGTGGGCCTGCGCTTTATGGCTGGCAGCTTTACATATAAAACAGACAGGCCTATCTGTCTCTTTGCAGGCTGTTGCCACAAAGTCTGAATCCAGGCTTTGAGCATGCTGATCCTCCCCCCTCTGGAGTTCTGAGGATGGACAGATTAAACACCACAACATCGCTGCTCCTCTTCTCCTGCCTGGCTGAAGTGGAGGGAGGATGGAAACAGAGAGGAAAAGATGAACTCAGTTGAAAGTTATTATTCCTGAAAAGTCTGATTACTTTGAGAGGTTTTGGAGCAGAATCTCAGGCTCTTGTTTACGGAGTGGGTTAGTTACACCAAGTTCACCATCTCACTGTTGGCTGAAAAAATGTGAAAACAATGAAGTGGTTCAGCAGTGGATGTGAGCTGCTTTGGAATTCTGTGCAGTTGCTGTCCATGGTGCTGAATTGACTACAGCTGTAGACCAGTGATTCCCAACTCCTCTCCTGGAAGACCACCAGCCAGTCCATGTGTTTGAACTACCTCTGAGCTAGCACACCTGATTTAACTTGTCTACTAATTAACAAGTCCTCAATTAATGATTCTGGTGAATCTTGAGGGCTACAGCTAAACTGTGGCATGACTGGTGGTCCTGCAGGAGAGGGTTGGGAACCACTGCGGTAGACAGAATTCAGCTTACTGTCCTCTCAAATAAAGGCCAAAATGGCACTTTTATGATAAATTAGAATAAACCCCCAGGGTCAATTACTGAACAATCCCTGGACTCCTTTGCTTCCATCTGTCAAATCCCAGATGTCTAAGCGCACAGGGTCCAGGGATTGATTTGGGACTAATCCCCTTGCAATTTTGTGGGTGTTTCCATTGTTCAAATCCAAATTATATGTAAGTAAACACTGACATCTAGTGGAATCGGCCAGACTATAAATATAAATTCACAATAGAATAGCAATAACATTAATAATTTCATCAAAAGATATCTGTGCGTATATGGTATAAATCATAGGCAAAGACTAATAACCTAAGATATCAGTAACTAATAGACAGAACTTAGATAACACTTGTCTAGAGGATTACTGAAAACAGAATGCATATAAATCAGTATAAAATACAGAATTGGACAATTACATCTATTTGGGGTTTCAAACCAAAAACAGCAAATCCCAGATGCTATGCGATGTAACACTTCAAATAATTCACTGTTAGAAATTTCATACTACTATATATTAATTATTTTTAGAGCTGAATTGCAATGTACAGTAGCTACATTACCCAATAGATTAAATTAATGGATACAATAACGAACATTAAGTTTATGCTTTTTAAAAACATGTGTATTTCTAGTATAACTAGGCTGTTTAATAAACAGTGACATGATGTGTGACACTCCTTGGATGGAACAAACATCTCTATGTTGATGTTGCACTACAGACATTACAGATTGTGAATTATCTGTTAAATTTAACAGACCCATGAAAAACAACAACATATGTAGGTAATTGAGACTATAAAAACTATACACATCAAAATGTAACCATATACAATTGACTGTCAATTATTGAGAGTAAATTTGAATTCTCTAAAACAAAGCCCATTAAAGAGCAGTGGATTACAGAAGTTTGCAAAATATCATCAGTTTCGACAAGTGGAAGAGGAGGCAATGATAGCTTCAGCGTATCAGATGAGGTCGAAGACAATTGAGATGAGCAAACTAATACTACTTTCAGAACACAGAACTATAGGGTCATTTAAATCAAGTAAGGACCATGTGGAAAAGCAGCAGGGTTCCAACTTTCAAGACAATTTCAAGGAAATTTACTGTACGTGCACTAGGAAATATAGTGCGCAATCGTTCTGCCAACCATTATAATGCCAGCTTCAGACACTACCACTAGCATAGACAAATGTGTTTTTACTCCAACTATATGCTGGTGGTTGACTGGAGTATTACAAAAACTCACTGACCATGGTTGCCAGATTCAGCAAAAGAATTCCAGCCCAATGACTGCTTAAAGCCTACCAAAAATCCCTTAAAACTAGCAGAATGTGTTTATACCCAACAGAGTTTAAAGATTTTCCCAATACTTCTCTGAATTAAAATGTACATTTACAGTGCCTTGCGAAAGTATTCGGCCCCCTTGAACATTGACCTTTTGCCACATTTCAGGCTTCAAACAAAGATGTAAAACAAATTTTTCTGAAGAAGCAACAACAAGTTGGACACAATCATGAAGTGGAACGAAATTTATTGGATATTTCAAACTTTTTTAACAAATAAAAACTGACAAATTGGGCAAGCAAAAATGATTCAGCCCCTTTACTTTCAGTGCAGCCAACTCTCTCAAGAAGTTCAGTGAGGATCTCTGAATGATCCAATGTTGACCTAAATGACTAATGATGATAAATAGAATCCACCTGTGTGTAATCAAGTCTCCGTATAAATGCACCTGCTCTGTGATAGTCTCAGAGGTCCGTTGAAAGCACAGAGAGCATCATGAAGAACACACCAGGCCGGTCCGAGATACTGTTGTGGAGAAGTTTTTGGCAACAATGCAAAACGTTATGTTTAGCGTAAAAGCAACACAGTTCATCACCCTGAACACACCATCCCCACTGTCAAACATGATGGTGGTAGCATTATGGTTTGTGCCTGCTTTTCTTCAGCAGGGACAGGGAAGATGGCTAAAATTGATGGGAAGATGGATGGAGCCAAATACAGGACCATTCTGAAAGAAAACCTGATGGAGTCTGCAAAAGACCTGAGACTGGGATGGAGATTTGTCTTCCAACAAGACAATGATCCAAAACATAAAGCTAAATCTACAATGGAATGGTTCACAAATAAACATATCCAGGTGTTAGAATAGCCAAGTCCAAGTCCAGACCTGAATCCAATCGAGAATCTGTGGAAAGAACTGAAAACTGCTGTTCACAAACGCTCTCCATCCAACCTCACTGAGCTCGAGCTGTTTTGCAAGGAGGAATGGGCAAAAAATTTCTGTCTCTCGATGTGCAAAACTGATAGAGACATACCCCAAGCGACTTACAGCTGTGATCGCAGTAAAAGGTGGCGCTACAAAGTATTAACTTTAGGGGGCTGAATAATTTTTCTGTTTTTTATTTGTTAAAAAAGTTTAAAATATCCAATACATTTTGTTCCACTTCATGATTGTGTCCCACTTGTTGTTGATTCTTCACAAAAAATTACAGTTTCATATCTTTTTGTTTGAAGCCTGAAATGTGGCAAAAGGTTGAAAAGTTCAAGGGGGCCGAATACTTTCGCAAGGCACTGTAACTGTGATGTTACCTTATTCGCAATAATTGCTTAATTTCTCAGTTTATTACAGAAAACATTTGTGTCAGGACGTGCAAACACACGAAGGCTTGAATCACACTGCAGAGGTAGCACTCCCCCACATGCACAAGCCATCACCTACTTAGCAACAACATACAGCCTAGATTATGTTTATTAAAATCTAAATGCAGAGGATTTGGCTCAGGTTAGAAATAGCCCATAATCCGCCACCCGCAAACAATAGATTTTTTAACGATAAAAATTTATTCAAATTAGCCCAATTATGCAGGAAAACATTTGGACATGGCAACACTGACTGGCACTCCACACAGTTCTGCAATAAATACAGTAACACTGAAACAATTTGTAAATCACAATTTGATCACTGACTTTTTTAACAAAGAATAATTGCAAAATTCACATGAATCCACATAATCCATAAAATGTTGGGTTTGGTCTACCTCAGTCTTTTTTCACACTTCCAGGCAAACTGTTTAATAAAAAATAATAATATGGACATGGTAAAACAGCAGATCATCTACGTACTACGAGTACAATGACTAAAGACAACACTAAAGGTCAGCAAAGTTAGAATATAGGCATGTCACTTGGTTATTATGGTTGAACTTGAAACTACAGTGAAAGGGCCAAAATTTTAAGAAACAAACTAACTTTTTTAATGTTGCCATGTGGTCTACTTTTCAAAAACAGCAGCTAAATACGGTTTTGTAGCCTAACATTACAATTTTTCATGGCCTTCCAAATATATTCAGGACATTTGATTCATTTTGTTACTTTCCATTTGTTTTCCATGATGCATGAGCTAACTTCTTATCCATGTACTTAAAATACACTTAAATACACAATGTAGTAGTACATGTAGAACATTTGGTTAGAGCTATCCATATGAATACTATTGATTCCTGTGTTGTTCAATTTCCATGTAGAATTAAGGATTCATTGAAGTGTCCTTTGTCATACCAGATGTTACAGCCAATTAGTATTTATTCTTCAAAATATCTGTTTTTAAATATTACATACCACCAGAACAATTCTGTAAATACAGAAAACAAATGAATTAGCAATTCATTGTTACTATAAAAAAGACATTTTAGTAATTGTACTGACATTGGACAGTTTTTAATATAAACCCCAGAGTATGGACAACAAAACATAACATACAGCTTCACACGCAATATTAAAATATATAATCATATATAATCAATGTGGTTGTGTTGTCTCCATCCAGCTGCTGTGACTCATGAACCAAACAGCATCTATCCATGTCTCAAGTTAGCTGATGATCTAAACAGCAAAAAAACATGTGTAAATAGCTATTCAGGCATGTCAGATCACACAAGGATGGCACCCAATATGGACTAACAGGGTCAAGCTTTGGAAGCAGGGTTGGTGCTGGTTATTAATAATGAATTTAAGGTTTTAAAGCAATTCAGAAAATGCTAGCTTGTTTTCTTTTATATTTTTTAATTGGTGAGAAAAGTGGCTAGTAAACGTTGAGCATCCACCAGCCACAGTTGCTGGTGGGCAAAACAGTTTATTTCCCACCCTGGATACTATACTTAGAAATCAAAGGGGTGAATGTTCACCGCTATCAACAAAGTTGTTAAAAAAGGCTGTGCCACCAAAACAACAGGTAGAAATCTTTCTTTAAACTGAGATTGTAGGTGACGTCAGAAAACTGAATACAAAATTATTCTACAGATGCAAGCTCTGTTGTCTCTATATCCACAGTAAACTAATTTTCTTAAAAGGGCAACTGAAAATATCTCATCTGATTACTGATATTTTAGTTTAGACTCAGATCACAATGTTTTTCTATTTAGTTTTTTTAAAACCTGATCACTAGGATGGCATAAGCAAAAATTGGACAATGCCAAATGACTCATCATTTTATTCTGGTAACACCATCCATGAGGTTAAAATATGTTTAGAAAATTTGTTCAGGCCAGCCACCCTTTTAAAGAGAAACAGATTTTACTGTTCATAGAAAATGAAAATACTACTATTCACTTCTATCAGTTAAAATATTTATTTCCATGTACCCTATAGATGTACTTATACACTAACCGCAGTACATATAGTACAGCATAACAGTGAAACAATATAAAATGAATTTTATCATACTCTTATTCTATGACATTAACATTTTGTAGTAACATTTTATTGAATATCAGCATTAAATATTGGCCACTGGCCACCATCTAAAGAAACGTCTGCATCAGCTGTGAAAATTCCGTATCAGTCCTTCTCTATATTAAATCATCATACACCATGAAAAAACAGCAATTTTTACTTTAATGTCCCAATACTTATGGAGGGCAATGTATACTCTGAGCAGGCCTACACCTTGCAATCAGTTGGTTGTGCTACTATTCGACACAGTCTAAGGAATCATTAGTACATTTCATGAATAAAAGTCATTTTAGAAAAATTTGCTAATTGCGTAATAAAGTTTCACACTTCTCAATACAACAACATAAAACAACTTTACATCGGAATATAATCAATTATTGTTTTTTAGATAAATATTATTATAATAAAATTTGTTTAAACCCTCAGTATATTTTATATAAATTGATTCCTTTTTGTTTATTTTAAACACACTTATAGTGGGATTAACATAATCAAGATTTTTAGGATCAGAGTTTACCCACCATTTGTGCCTTTAAAAAACAAAACAAAATACATTTGGATTATAAGGTCAAATTGGATGACCGAATCTTTATCAATATCCAGAGTTTTCAAATCCAACTTTTGAAATTCCAACATTACATACTATTTGATGTTTTTATTAAAAATGGCAGATGATCAGAGTGGAGGACTGGAAGTGATAATTCTTCAACTCAGTAAATAACAGTTCATGTGGAATCACTGCCTTTTCCACATCCATCAAACAGCAAAACTAGTGAATATGTCACTGATGGCTCCAGCATTCAATGACTTTAGGGATTAACATGATGCAAATCATTTAGTGACACTCACTGGTATACCATGATGATGTGCACAGGCACGTCCTCCATTCAAAGATTGAATCTCCTTCTGCAGGCATCATTTTCATGTCGCTGAAAAGTAAAAACATGTTGAAGGAATTCTTTAGCTGCCCTTTGAGTTGCCCTGATTCTGCCACTCATTCTGCCACCTCTTCCAACATATCTCATTTAAGATTTAGTCATATCAAACAGAGATTAACACATCTACATTCCCTCAGGGCTTTAGTTATTAATCCTCTAAGTAAATGAGCAGTCACAATTTCCAATGTTCCACAAACACAGAACAAACTACAATGAGCAACTCACCTTCAGAACCCACTCATATTCCCCAAACTTGGAGTCAAAGGTTCCTTTCTGTAATGACCTCAGTTTCAGAGTAAAGCGTGGTCCAAGCTCTTTAATGCCAACCCTCTTCTCGTTCCTAAAGATGTACCTGTGAAGTTGTGAAATAAAGTTGAGGTATAAAGTTGCTGATAATTCTTTACACAAAACAAGATATCTGATGGATTTTGCATCTATTTTAGTCAGATATGGGAGTAAAACTATCACATTGTAGAGCTCTGGTAGGCAGACTTTAAAACAGGGGTCATTTCATTATTTTCTTTGTTGCCATGTTTTGTTTGGTTTTGTTTTCTGATTGTGCCATTCTGTTATGATGTACAGTTGAATGTGAATCCCACGAGAAATAAAAAGGATTGTTTCTCCTGCTCACTCATGTTCTCTTTAAAAATGGTACATCTATTAAAATTCTCCAGAGGTATGCAAAATTTCGAGCACAACTGTAAAGTGTATATGAACGCAACTGTTTTTCTTGCTTCCTACATACTCTTATTTGTAAAGTTGACCACCAGTTGAATAGTAGAGCAGTCACCATCCCAGTAGATAACTTTCCTACTAATATGAATTCAACAACCCTGGCTGCTTATGAACGTTTGTTCATTAGATGAAGGCATATTTACTAAACAAATGGCTTATTGCAGGAAGGTGAGTGGAAGTTTGTCACTTCTCCGGAAGATCTATTTAGATGCGAGGGGCTCACTGTAGGATAGATATAATATAAAAGATTAAAGGGATACTTCACCCTACAGCGATCTGGAGGTGCTAGTAGCTTCTCCCAGACATTTGTAGAACAGTGAGATATGTTTAATACATGCCTGGCTAGTGTAAGAGCAAGATTTGAAATTTCGCGGGGAATTTTCACACGCTGACGTCACGGTGGCAATCCAATCGACTGTGGAGATAGGAAAATTAATGTAGGCGTG
>JACXGM010025900.1:0-15106 GCA_016801145.1 Umbra pygmaea | reverse complement strand
AGAGATGAAGACAGATGCCAGGTGTCACAGTGATGTTGAGTGTTTGATTGGAGAGATGGAGATAGATGCCATGTGTCACAGTGATGATGGGTGTGTCATTGGAGAGATGAAGACAGATGCAGGGATTAGTGTTCTTGGGTGTTTAATGAACACTTAACAAAAAGGAAAACCATCATAGTTTCCTGGAGATGCTCACAAACACATAAATAGGAGCTGCACAACAAATATTGCTTACTATGCTCTAATGCGGCATAGACACGGTAGCTAATATACAGCGCGTACGCCTGGCTCACAATTCAGTATACATTACTCACAGCACTTAGTGGAGAAGGAACTCTTAGTAATGATCACTTCCAATGTGTGTCAGCTTCATTAAACAAACCATAGTACAGGGATCCTCACATCAATCAATCCAACATAAACAGGCGTTCAGACCCACCATAACGTGTGCCTCCTTCTCGGACACCAAAGGTTATATAGCCGTACTGATTACAAACCCCAAACAGGTGTATACGTAGTCACGTATTCAACTACTCTTGTGCGTAACGATGAAATACCCAGAGTTGCCGGCTCCACAACTAGTGTCCAGTAGGTGGTGTACCGACAATACATAAATCAGTGGTAGATCACAATTCAATAAACAGTCCGTATATATATAATGTCCATGCACAACATCCATATAATCCTACCTGAGGTTGTGACACCAGGATGTTCACGACATTCTGTGCACTCACTTCATTTTCCTTTTAACACAATATTTCCTGAACAGTAGGAAAAGTTGTTATTATTATTGTGTCACCTGCCATTTATTTTCTGACATGAAACCAGATTAAAATAAAAATCATCAAGAGTGTCCTCATTTACTACTTGATGTTTATTTTAATCTGTCTCTTGGACCCCTCTATTCGCTCGATGTCCATTCTGTCACTCCTCCCCAGGTACCAGGAAGCTGGAATACGGCGGCTCTACATGGCATGAGGGCTGTTTTATCTGCCACAGCTGTGAGCAGCCAATCGGCTCCAAGTCCTTCATCCCAGACAAGGAAGAACACTACTGCGTGCCCTGCTATGAGAACAAGTTCGCCCCACGCTGCACCCGCTGCAAACAAGTATGTAGGGAGTAGGTTTGACAAAAAACAGCTCAAGTTTGACTTTAAGGTCAAGTGAGACCGTACTCAGGTTACTATGTAATCCGTTATAGTTACTAGTTACCCTTTCAAAGTAACTTTTGGATTATCCAACTAAGTAACCTAATCTGATTACTTTCTATTAATTTTAGATTACTTAAAAAAATTGTTTATAACCAGTTGAATGGTATAGTTTGTTTAAATAACAAGAATAAATAACATAATAAGTCAAAAATCAAATTCTGTGGCCCCCAAAACATTTTTGCAATATGACAAATACAGTACTGTATTAGCATTCCAGAATACATGGAAAGGTCACCCCAATGTATGTCAATAAGGGCATTATAAGTGGATGGGAAGTAATGTACCAGAAGACAAAAATGATAAAGTTGCTCCAATAATGGCAGTTAAAAATGTAATGTACAATATATCTGAAGCTGTTATACTTTACACCTTACATTATTAATGCAATTTTCAATAGCCAGTTAACTAATCAGAAATGTAAAAATATCTCCAAAAGTTTTTTTTTCAAAAGTATCTGTAATGCAATAAAAAGAATTGCCAGTATCGTAACTGATTACGTAACAATAAAATTAATCTGTTTACTGTAATCAGTTACTCCCCAACCCTAACCGTGTTTCCTAATGACTTTGGGAACCACTGCAGTGAATGAGTTCTGAGGCAAAGGTCTACAGTGGATGTATAGTATATGTTTGTTTTCCATAATGTTACCATGTTCAGTTGATTTAGAAGCAATTCTTATTTACAGAAACAACCTGGCAACTATGTTACAGGGGTGAGGCAGAGCTATTGGGCCCTATCTTACACCCAGCGCAATTGACTTTTTACACAAACGCATGTATCGTTCCTATCTTACACCCGACGCATATGGGACTTTTCCCTCCACAGACGCGCGTCGGTAAATTAGGGAATGAACTTGCGTTCGTTGGGCGGTTCAGCGAAAAGAAGAGGCGTGTTCCGGCGCAAACGTTCCCTGGTGCTATCTTGCAGTACCCGAAAACAATTCCGCCACTGACCAGGAAAAACCTGGTTTAAAGTCAGTGGCGTGTTATTCATATGCTATTTTAAGGGCGCATGCTTAACCATAATGTAGCATGTGCACAACGCACATACACTTTGCTCCTCTCATCTACACAATGCAGCAGTTCTTTATTATTGCAGTACATAATTAGAAGGAAAAATATTACCACACGTGGAAGTCATTGTGGTGTCTGAAAATGTGAAAAATAGGTATACATCTAGTGTACGCATTTACTCAAATTATTCATAATGAATTATTTGCACTGATATACATCAACCTCAAGGGAACCCATTCAATCAACAAGTATACACACGTAATTTGCGATGCTCATAGTAAAATCACCCATGTCTTTACTCAGTATTACTCAGGCTCAAGCCACAACTCATTTATGGCAACTTTGCCATGAGGAATCCCACCTTGGATGGGTGGCTGTGAAGGGGACAACAGCTATCCGTTAAAGACATGGTTAATGATGACACAATTTATGATGCCAGCAAGTGCGTGAAATGCTGTTTAATAAAAAACACACACAAACACGTGTGTAGCCTAATTGAACGAACATTTGGCACACTAAAAATGCGCGTCAGGTGTTTGGATAGAACAGGTACACTACTCAAGTCGCAGCATTCTATGTGGCTTGTTGTATTTTACGTAACATTTCCATGAATCATGGATGTGTTGATGGCATTAATTAGGAAATATTAGAGGACTTCAGGAGACGTGATGTTGAAAAGCGTGCCAGCCACTTAAATGCCCAGGAATGCAGAACGGGAGTGGAAAGCTTATTTGACAGAGTAATCTCGGTCTAATGTTAGACTACATTGCAAAAATATTACCATGCATTCATAACCTTGAGATTCAATGAGAGTGAGTCCAAAACATCGGAAAGTAGGCTATGTCTTGTGACTTCTTGTGATTTCTTTATTTACATTTTGTAAAAATCAATAGAAAATCGCCGTTATAATAGCAATCCGCCTGCTCTTAAAGGGAATGTGAGATGACGATCTGATTGGTTTATTGCACCTTACGCCCAAACCCCGGGACCCTCCCACAATGTAACTTGCGTTTTGCGTTTGATACTTGCATTTCAGATCGTTAAAATAGGGCCCATAAGGGTTAACTGGCTTCCTCATGGACAGAACAACAGATCTTTCATCTAGGCAGTCCAGGTTTTAGAAATTTTCAGACAGCAGTCAGATGCCCTAACCACTGGGCCACCTTGCCAACGCTGATGTCCATTGTCTATCTCTTTGATTCATGATTCCACTGAATTTCCATTTGATAATTTTTACTCAGCCTGATCTCTTAGAAATCTGTGAAACTGCCGTGGAGTATGAACATCAGAATCCGTGGCAGTTCCACGGAATGGCAGAAAATTCTGTGAAATGAACACGAATCAAAATCCATGGCAGGTTCACGGAGAAGTCTGCGATTGGCGCACAGTGAGACCTTGCTGTTAACTCGATGTAAGCCTTTCCCAAATCCCTAACCTAACCTTAAGCACTCAGAAACCTTGCTGTTAATTCGGTGTAAGCCTTACCCAAACCCCTAACCTAATCTTAACCACTCAGACACCTTGCTGTTAACTCAATGTAACTTGTATTATGTCGTAATGTATTGTTTGTAACCATGGTGATAGTGAGTAAAAAATTATAAAAAAGTACATTTGCAACACGTCTGGATCGCGCTGACATAAAAAAAAGAATATATGCAAAGTGTCCGCATGGATTCGAACTCGCAACCTTTGGTATGTGAGTCGCATGTTTATACACCCGTCCACCATCCCCAACCTACCAACCTGCAAAATCTATGCTATTTACACTCTGCTACGTCATTCTGCGATTCCGTGAAACTGCCACAGAGTTTGAAGTTAAGTATCCGTGGTAGAATCACGGATTTCTGAGAGATCACGTTGTTTTTACTTGTGGCCGTCAAATAACTAAGAAGACTTCTGACCTGTCATTTTCTGTCTTTGACTCTGAAGATGACTCTGTTTTGCTCTTTTCCTGGCAGGCCCTGGCTAAAGGGGGTGTAACCTACCGAGACGAGCCGTGGCATAAGGAATGCTTTGTGTGTACGAGCTGCAAGGTGCAACTGGCCGGACAGCACTTCACCTCACGCGACGACAGCCCCTTCTGCCTCAAGTGTTTTGGCAGCCTCTACGCTAAGAAGTGTGAAGCCTGCAGCAAACCTATCACGGGTAGGATCAAAGTCAATGTTAGAATATGGTCATCTCTCAATGGTGATTGGCAGCACCAATGAATCAAATGCTGTTTTTGCATATTTACACAGGCTCTGGTGTCTGGCACTGACTGCACAGCATGGCAACATGATAAATTTCAGAAGGTTGATTATTGTGAATAGACTAAATACAAATCTAGTAGAATTTAGAAATAATGGGAAAGAACTAACAATGGAACCAACAAAAAGATTGATTAAACTAATAGAAAGTTCAAACAAACTTTCCTGTTAGGTTATTTGATATTGATTTGGGCAACAAAATTCAAAGGCTTAGGGCCAGAGGTGCTTAAGTGACATTTAGGAAAAAAAGGAGTTCTATTTATCAAATGAAAAGTCTCAATGATATCTATGCAGTGTCAAAAGGACACAATTGAAATCCTGACAAATGAAGAATTAAGCAATAAACTTTAAAGACCTAAGTAAAAAAAAGATAGGTTCATCAAATTTAGTTTTTGCTTTAAAGTTTGTGAAATGGCTCCAAGCCCTCAAACTGGTCCTCTCAAGTCAGCTGTAAAAATAAGAAAGAAAAAAAGCAATTAATCTTACTAAGATCAGGGGGCTCCAAATGGTGTGGTGGGTTAAGTCACAACAACGTTACAGTGTCCAGGGTTCTATCCTCATAACACCATTTCCAACTATGCCTGGAGCCCTGGCACAGGGTGCTGAAAATTGGTACAGCACTGCCCAGGTTAAGGGAGTTAAGTCTAAGCTGTCTTGCCACGTCGCTCTCCAGCGAATCATTGTGTGCAAATGGGGCACCTGACCTGTGAGTTCAGTCGCAGAGGTATCGTTGGTGAATTTGTAATCCTTCCACCAGGTGCAATTTCTTTAAGGCTGCAAAGGAGGCTCGGCTTCCCCTAAAATGTCTAAAATGTATGGTCACATACAGTCGTATGCAAATGTTTAGGCACCCCTGACAATTTCCATGATTTTCATTTATAAATAATTGGGTGTTTGGATCAGCAATTTCATTTTGATCTATCAAATAACTGAAGGACACAGTAATATTTCAGTAGTGAAACGAGGTTTATTGGATTAACAGAATATGTGCAATATGCATAAAAATAAATTAGACAGGTGCATAAACAATACCCTTTTATTTCCAGGGCCAAATTTAACACAATAAAAAGGACATAGCACACGTTCACATTAGGACATAGCACACGTTGTCACACACGTTGTTGAATGGCAACGGTGTTTGCTAGCCTACTTGCTAGCCTAATTGATATGCAAGATTTGCATTAAATTACTAGACTTACCTGAAGAGGAGCGGCTGTTGACATCATAATCATCTGTGATGTCCACCACCACACTGGCAGGGCTGGGACTATTAAATTTGTCCTGCGAGGCCGACCCTTGCTGCTGCTGTTGAAGTGCTTGGCCTTGCGTCACGTAGGTTATAAAACACGGTGCATTGTTCAGCTTTTAAATAAACTCCATGTGTCATCAGATATTTCATCAAATTCAACCATGTTACTTTCCTTGCATGACATTGGTTTAGGCATATTTTGCATGTTGCAAAGTCTGCATCCTTAGACGTGAAATGCAGCCAAACCTTTAAGCGTTTTGTCAGGCACCAAAATGAGGCACCAAAATATTTGTTCTTATTCGGACTACCGTTTATGTCGGAACCCAACCCTACCCGTAACACAATGGGCCAAGGTTGTTTAAGCAGCCTAGCTCTGCTGGCCATTGAGAGGACACTGGTCAAGTCACTGGAAAATACACCTAGGGCCCTATTTTAACAATCTAAGCGCATGGCGTGAAGCACATGGTGCAAGTGCGCTTTGGGCGTGTCCAAATCCACTTTTGCTATTTTAACAGCGGATAAAAGGTCCCATACGCTGGGCGCATGGTCTTAAAGGGTTGTACTAAGTATCTTCATTAATTCATAGGCGTGTTTTGGGCTTAACATGCAATAAACCAATCAGAGATTCATCTCCCATTCCCTTTAAGAGCCAGGCGCGTTTGTACCTTTCGCGGATTGCTATTATGACAGCGGATTTGCACCTTAATATTTTTATTTGTAATCTTTTGCATGTTCGTGTGCTGCTGCGCTTCCCTGTGTGTGCAACAAGCATAGTGTGCACACGCTGTGCCTATGCCATATGTGCATTTGACTAATTTGCTGTTAAAATAACTATGACATGCTGCACCATTGACCTTACACCAGGTTTTTGTTGGTCAATGGCGTGATCGCTTTCCGATGCCTCAAGATAGCAATACACCAAGAATTATCCTAAACACACCTCCCCGTTAGACCAACACTCCCATGGGCGCAAATATGAGTGCAGGTGCATTTGCTATTTAAACAGTGCGGGCGCCTGACGGGAAAATGACAACTGCGTTGGTCTTAAACTAGCAAAGACACCTGCTGTCAGACTTTGGGCTGCATTGTGCAAGATAGGGCCCCTAGTTGGTATGACAGGGTCACAGAGCATTTTCTTGAAAAGGAACATAGGTCAGAATTTATGCATAAATAGACAATTTTTATAACCTAGGCCGTAACTGAGCTTCCCCTCTTTGAAAGACCACCAGCCACCAATGCCTTCCACGGCTATAAGGCTATACGGCTATATGGCTATAAGGCTATAAGGCTATACGGCTAAAAGGCTATACGGCTATAAGGCTATACAGCTAAACGGCTATAAGGCTATACGGCTATACGGCTATACGGCTATACGGCTATACGGCTATACGGCTGTACGGCTATACGGCTATACGGCTATAAGGCTATACGGCTATACGGCTATACGGCTATAAGGCTATACGGCTATACGGCTATACGGCTATACAGCTATACAGCTATAAGGCTATACGGCTATATGGCTATACGGCTATATGGCTATAAGGCTATACTGCTCCCATGTAATCAGCAGTGGGATACTAATATCCAAAAATCTCCTATAAGCAGTCTAAGATGACTTTACATGTTTAGCAAGCAGCAAACAATATGTAAAATGTAATTCATTCTCACATGCTTTTAGGTCCAAATAAATCAAATGTTTTTTAAAAGATGCAGAGCATCACCAGGGAAGATAACCAGCGCCTGGTAATGTCGATGCATCCCAGACCTTAACCAGTCATTGCATGCAAAGTACATGTGACCATCTAGTGACAATGACTACTTTATTCTACATTATGTTAAACTTTCCAATGTTTAAAATTGGGGGACCATGTTCAAAAGCTGACAGTCTGCACTTCAAACTCCTTGCCATTGAATCCTTTCAAAGTCAAATTGCTGGAGTACAGAAACAAATAAAAAAACAAGAAATGGTCGCTGTCCAATGAATAATGGTAATCACTGTATATAGTAACCACCGAAACCATACATACTAATATGCTGTATATACTACTAATCTAATACTACTTATTTACGTACTGTACCTATACCAACCTCCTTTTTTCCTAAACTTTACTATCTGTGATCAGTGTTATTGGATTGAGTAAGGCCGGTATTTGTAAAAAGGTATGATACAGTATTTGACTCATATTTGACCCATATGTTGATTAAAACTGATAAGTCAAAGGGGATTCAAACAGATAACTATATCCTCCTTGTGGGATAGAAAACTCTTGTTTGGCTACATGATAATATTAACTAACTTGCCAGTTACAAAATACTTCATTTTTTTATTGCAGTCATTATTCAATCAATATAATAGCAAACCATATATTTTGCTGTGTATAATAATATTTTGGCAGGTTTAATTTACAAAATACTGTATACATTTGTATATGACATTGAACTGAATTAATGACTGATATCCCACCCACCACAATATCAGGATTCTATTGACTTTATGTCACTGTGAAATAGTTTATGTTCTGTTATACAGCTATAATACTTCAATTGAGGATCTTACTAGATTATTCATGCTGTCACATTTATAACACCTATATTTCTGGCATTTTTTACATTTTGATACCCAGCGCTGTGCATTAGTTTTCCTGAAAGCAATGTGGCGATTGCTTTGCAGATGGCCTATTGAAAATGTACGTTTAGCTATAGAAGGCTGTGTTGTCTACTTGCTCTTTGTTAAAGAAATCTGTCATTAATATAACCCTGTGTTGTCCAGGTTTCGGTGGAGGAAAGTACATCTCGTTTGAGGAGCGCCAGTGGCACCAGCCGTGCTTTAACTGCACAGAGTGTTCTGTATCTCTGGTGGGCGCCGGCTTCTTCCCCAATGGAGAACAGATCTTGTGTCGCGACTGTAACACCAGCAGCAATTTATAGAAGCATTTTCACACCCACGCAGCATTGCCATTTTTTTCCAATACACTTCCATCTAGGTCTATCCCATCACACAATCCTCACTGCCAAGACCTCTCAGGTCATGGCCACATACACACAGACATTTGGCTCACGAGAACAAAGCTTGATCCTTAGTGATTTCTAATGCTTGCTGTCGAATACCAGTTTCTGTCAGTGAAACACAATCACAGACAGAAATCTGCCACACTGAGGGTAATCTATTTTTGGCACCTTCTCATTGTTTTCAATATCAAATAGACCACATTTTTTGCCACGTCTATGCATTGGTGACTTTTAGGTGAAAGAGTGTTTGTTTGGTAGTTGATGTTGGTTTACCATGAAAAAAACATCTATCCAGTCTAGAACCAAACCATTTGAACGTTAACTGATGAGTGCTGTAATATGATGGTTAGTCATTAATGTACAAGCCCCAAAGTAATCCTCAAAGAAACTTGGCATGACACTACCATAGCAGAAGGAAATGGTGAAACAACTTAAATCTGAATTAATTTAGGAAATAGAGTTCAGTATCACTACACCATTGTGCTGTATTTTAAGTTTTAGAACTGAGAATAACATTGAGCCACATGCAAAATGTTGTCATTTTATTTTGTTGTAGATGTTATCCGGAGAGCGATTTACTTCAGCCATGATAGTGACTATAAAAATGGTAGATGTACCTTAAAATACATTTTATTTAGTGTATAATATTAAACCAAAGTAAAAGTTAAATTCCAACAGCTATGCAAAGGTTTTGCTTGACTCATCAACACTATCCTATGAAAGCAACAGTTTTAAAAAGCAGAAAACACAGACAATTACTACTATGTTGTTATAAGCAGTTGAGTATGAATGTTGACTGTCTCATTGTGGCTACATATGTTTCAAAGCAATATTTTCTATTTCTTTATGCAAATTTTCTTTTTAATACCAAAGACCAGGTCAGAAAATACAAATAGAGAATTGTGATAATAAATATAGTTATGTGATTGGTGTTGGGGATGACAAATGAGGTCAGTCACAGTGTATGGATCACAATGTCAAATGTATTTGCTCTATGACTAAAATATTTCCTGTGCACATACAAATACACACAAACACAATTAATTCATGTATACTATATGATGCAGGACAGAAACACCAAAACCACTATTAGACTTTAAACAACTGTTGTCTTTTTCCACGCTTAAACATTTCTATGGTATATGTCACCAAGCCTATTTAGTCTTTTAGTTTAATTTTAATCTTTCTGTTACTGTTTGTCTTGAAATTGAAAGGGCTAGCCCCAATAAAGCTGAGGTTCATTTAATAAACAAAATGCTATGCATGTATTTGTTATTACCATACTTGGGTTCAAATATGTACCTCTTCAAAATAATTTATAATATTTGGTAAAGAAAAATAGGGGCGCAGATGGCTCAGTGGGCAGGGAGTCAGACTTGTGGTCACAAGGTTGCCAGTTCGATTCCCGACTGAGCCAAATGTTGTTGTTTCCTTGGTCAAGACACTTTACCCTAATTGCCCCCAGGTCATTGCTGTAAATAAGAAATTGTTCTTAGTCAACTTACCTGGTTAAATAAAGGTTAAAAAAAAAAACATACCATTTGCCAACTATTTCACTTTAGATTGCAATTAGCTTTTTAGCTACCTTCTTACACTGCATTAACTCTCGGAGCTGCTCCATAGAAACATTCATTTTGTACTAACAGCAGTCCACAATGAGGCGCCACAGCCAGTACTATTTGTCCAGAACTCTTTTAATGGGGTCTTTGAATTTCAAATTTGTGTGAAAACAATTATTGCATTTTTTTATAAAATCACAGCCTTAATATTCATTAGTTGAGTTCTGATTTTAAATATTGTCAGAATAACAAAATGTATAAACTAATTTGTGTGGAGCAATCAAATTGAACAGGTATAGGTGAAGATGATTGGTTCAGCAACAAAAAAGGCAATAAAAAATGTTTTCTATTGATTTTTATTAAAATAAGTTCAATTGTAGACTTCCCATAAAGGACCACAGTTGTACAGGAAAATGTAAGTATAGCTTCAGTGTTGGATTTTTAAAAAGTATCCACTTTTCATCAACTACAGATCATACACAAGTTGAGATATTTGTTACCAGTGGAGGCAGGTGAAACTTTATTGAAGAGGATGGGCTAATATAAATGGACTAGAGTAAATGGAATGGTCTCTCACACTGGGTTTAATGTGTTTAACTTCATTCTATTTACTACAGTCCATACATTAACATGGGTCCATCCTCCTCAACTAAAGTTCACTGGCCTCCACTGCTTGTTACTGAAGGTAACTTGGAGGAGTTGTCTGCGTTGAGCTGTACTTGCCACGTAAAACCGAACCAATAATTCATCAAAGAGCGTTGATTGGCCCTGAAAAGTGCTTAACAAGCCCTAGGAGTAAGCCTGTTAGGTAATGTCAGACTGATATCCATTTGACGTTTTCATGTATATTTTGAAGCCTTTATTTTTGTAGAACAAATCTGTCTAAAAGAGGATGCATTAGAACGTAAAAGTTGTCTCCTTTCATTTTTGGTTGTCGGCTCCCATTTTTTATTCAAGGCCTGTGCTTTTCAATTGTTTCATGAGTGGACTGAATACATTGTACATGTCATATCAGTAGAGATGTTTATGACTTCTGAGGTACTGTAGCTTCACAAAAAACGAACTGCAACATTCAGTAAGCTTGGAAAGGCTGACACGCCTACTGTTATTTATGTTTGTATCAAGGATTATTTGAGCCCAAATGTGGTAATTACCTGTTTGCCTAAATAATACATTTGTTGCTATAGATTTTTTTTCGTTATACTTTTATATGTAGAGAAACATTGTATTTTATTATGTTGAGCTTTGATGCTGGCAAGTCAGAGCTTTGCTGTTTATGATTGTAGATGGAAAAACATCCCATTTAATGTTATGATTGAAAAGAAAATGTAAAACAAGTTTCTAATTAATTAATTCATTTATATGGTCTGTTTATAAACTGTTAAATAAACTAATCTGAATTGAAAGTACTTGTGGGTTGATGTTATGCTAGTCCTCTGGTAGAATGGCTGACACTTCTTTGTGGAACAAACTTTTTACAGTCATTGTACTGCATCTATTTAAAAGGTCAAATATTGTTTTACTGGCAGATTCCAGAATCATATCAATGGTATTTCTCTGTTGGTCCTGAGGTTCAATATATTACTGTAAATCTGTAAGCCTGATTAATTTTCTATCACAAGGGTAAACACATCTTTTTCTCATGACAGATTGTGAATGTGTGCAAGCATGCGCGTGAATGTGTGCTTGCGCTCATGTGTATGCAACTGAGTGTATAAGTACGTGCCGTGTGTGTCGGCATGCATGAGTTTATGCTGACTAGGTCATTTCATGGCCTTGATGAAGCACACCGGCCAATAACGATCTGCCCGCCAGATACACTCTCTCCTTCCTGCATTTGTTCAATATCTCCCTCCTCCAGTCATCCAGATTTTTTCACCAAAAAAGGAAATGGAAAACTCTCTGGTGGGGGTGGGGGGGTTTGGGGAAGCGGAGGAGAGAGGGGAGTGTGGGAGAAAAGAAGACGGAAGGATTTGCACATCTGGAGCTGCTTCGTGGTAACTTTACTGGGGGTCAGTTGCGCACACCCTTCGGATTTATAGGATTAGGCCTCGGGTAGTGAGGTGAGGGGTTAGACGGTCAGAGCAAGACGTCTCACAAAGACAATGACATGGCATAACAAGGTGATCATGAAAGCTAACCTTAAATTATATATATATATATATATGTAATTGAAATGAAACTATTGCCTATAGCCGTGGTGTCATGTGAATGTCAATATATATATAAAGAAGAAGTTGATTTAAAGAAGTTGCACAGTACTGCAAATGTATTTGGCACATCAAACAATTAAAAAATTAAGTTCCTTAATATAAAACAAATATTATAAAAATGTCAAGTGTGACACTCTTGTGGTTAGTTCGTCCGTCGCCCGGTTTAATTCCTTCTACACCACTGCTGTTTTTGGTAGAAATCATATAGTGACGATATGCACAAAATTCTTTAAAATTAAATGTAAAAAAATCAAACACACATTTTATGGGAATGAATGTCAACCAAGACTACAAGGTGTATTTTGATAATAATTTTGAAAAAACAGCTTTTATTGGATTTCTGTCCTACTATTTAATATTTAGCTAGTTGGTTAGCTGACCTCATATTTCACTTATATAATGGCAGCAAACAGCAGCAGTTTAGTTTTAGACTTAAAAGGTTTTCATTGGTGTGTCAGCGGTGTGTCAGCCCTTCTTGCTTTCTCTTTCAGTTCATGAAAAGCCAATGAAATTACATTAAGAGTATATTTTTATACCTATATTCCATTTGTTCCTTTGGTGAAGGTGTCTTACTCTTCCCTTTCCCTTTTTCTGTCTATTCTTCCCTTCCTCACTCTCTGTCTTCCTACCCTGAGTCATCCCTGCCCAATCAAAATGCCTAGAAAATAAGCGAGGCCAGAACATTGGCCAAAAATCACATAATGCACTTTCTTGACAAGTTTGTGTTGGACAGGCATGGGAAACTATAGTTACTCACTTGGCTTCATCTGGCTTAAGTGACACATTCCATTTAGATTATAATCATGTTTATTTGAAAATGGCATCTGAAGTCAGTCCTGACACGCATCTGTGCTACTCAAATGCCTTTTGTTTCTGAAAAAGACGATATATATCGAACTTTACATACACAGTCAAACCAACCCCTAAGCAGTTGTGACAAGCGTTAGTAAAAAGGAAAAAGTAACCAATGCATATTTAGGCCATGAGGCCAATAGGAATAGCAAAGTAGTCAGGCCATTACTTTACTTTCTCACTCCATTACACATACTCTAAAGCTTAGGCATTCAAGACTCCCTGCCAATGCTCTTTTTCTGTCAAATCAGTAATTAAAACTGTTGTAATGAAAGGGAATGAGAGTAAACAAAATAAATGCTTCCTCTGACTCACTGTAGCTATAGCAAATTTGTTTTAAAATTGTTTTCACAAACTAGAACATTACTTTTTTACGAATCACAATAATATTGAGTCATATGCGTGAAGATATTGTGGTGCTGTTTATTGTAATGCCGCTATCTCTTGCTCTGTTAGAAATGAACACAAAGCCTCTGTGTCTCCAGCTGAGGCACCTCTGGCGCACATGTGAATTTCATCCCACAAATAAAAGTGCTTAGTGCACTTCCAACACATGGCACTAAATTATTGCCCCTACAATAAAAAGCATAATTGCTTATTATGAAGACCATAAAAGTAGGAGAAGAAGATGGAGGCCTGGTATGATATCACACAGTTCCAGCTCGCATCCTCAGGCACAACATGAACCCACTTCCAAAAAGCCAGGGGTATGAAGTGATGATCAGAGCATCATTATTGTTCCCACATGGCAGATCTCATTTCTCATTTTATTCACCTAGACCCGGACAGATTGTTACAAGATCAATTATCAATGGCCACAAACCCAAATGACGGGTTTGATTGGTGTATTAGTGTGTAAATTAATAATAGTTTACACTCACCGGCCACTTCATTAGGTACACCTGTTCAACTGTTCGTTAACTCAAATATCTAATTGTCCATCACATGGCAGCAAGTCAAAAATTCCACAATAGAAGATTGGAAAAACGTTGCCTGGTCTGATGAGTCATGATTTCTGCTGTGACATTCAGATGGTAGGGTCTGAATTTGGAGTAAAAAACATGAAAGCATGGATACATCCTGCCTTGTATCAACGGTTCAGGCTGGTGATGGTGGTGTAATTGTGTGGGGGATCATTTTTTTGCAGACTTTGGGCCCCTTAGTACTATGGTAATTAAGCATTGTTTGTATGCCACAGCCTACCTGAGTATTGTTGCTGTCCATGTCCATCCCTTTATGAACACAGTGTACCTTGTACATTGTATCTTGTAAAGGCTAATTCCAGCAAAATAATGCACAATGTCACAAAGCTCACATCATCTCAAATTGTTTTTTTAAACATGAACTTTTGATCACTGTACTCAATTGGCCTCCACAGAAACCAGATCTCAATCCAATCAAGCACCTTTGGGATGTGGTGGAACGAGTGATTTGCATCATTTATGTACAGCTGACAAATCTGCAGCAACTGTGTGATGCAATATAATGTCAATATGGACCAAATCCTCTGAGGAATTCCCCCATCAATCACCTGGTTGAATCTATGCCACAAAGGATTAAGGCAGTTCTGAAGGCAAGAGGGTGTTGAACCAAGGTGTACCTAACGAAGGGGCTGGTGAGTATATATATATATATATATATGCATATAAATATATATATATATATATATATATATATATATATATATATATATATATATATATATATATATATATATATATATATATATATATATATATATATATATATATATAT
>JACXGM010025899.1:0-15105 GCA_016801145.1 Umbra pygmaea | reverse complement strand
CATGTAGGAGGAGACAGACATGTAGGAGGAGACAGACATGTAGGGGGAGACAGACATGTAGGGGGAGACAGACATGTAGGAGGAGACAGACATGTAGGGGGAGACAGACAGGAGTGTGAACCCTGTGTATTTCAGAGTCGGGAGATAGACTGCTACACCAAGCACTGAAGCTTATTAGGTGTCTCTGGCATACTATATTTTATTTGACATTAAATCTGTTTAAATATGTCAATACATTATTGCCCATGATGCACTCTTGATAATTATAGCTATCCAAGTATATACACAACTTTAGCTTCAATTATTAAACAGATGGTTGATTTAATGAAATAACTATTGAGGCTTTATGTGAAGCAGAGGGAATTTCAACTGAACAATTATGTTCCTATTTAGTTGCTAGTAGCGCTTTTGTTTGTTTTTCTGGAAGAAAAATTGAACATTGCTCATGTTAACCATTAAAGCAGCTTACCTAAAATCACAAGATCTCTTGTAAAAATCCTAAAAGAGGCCTTGTGAAATCTGGTGTTTGACTGCATTTAATGCCTTGAGGCCATTTATAACAAGGGGCCTATTGAGTGTATGTGTGTTTTAACCAGCAGAGTGGATCGTATTCATTCCTTGGGGACACAAATGTTTCAGTCTGACGTCAAAACCTACAGAGCACCCTATTATCACCCCGAAATAGCACCTGGGGGTTATGAGTGAGAGAAAAAAAATGTTATTAGATAAATGATGTTGCCGAATATTGATGACATCCATGTGACATCCATGCTTTATAGGGCTACAACATGAAGTCTGTGGCCAGAAATGGAACCCGTATTGTGCATCGCTAATTGCTTTCTAACTCAAAGAGAAGTTCAAACTTAAAGTTTAGGTCCGAAGTGATTTTGAGTTTGATTTCTATTAGCAGTGCAGCTTTAGCTATGCCAGTTTTCACAGTTGCAGTTCATGAATTTCGACAAAACTAATTATGCTAACTCCAAGATGGTGCTGAAAAACAGTGTGTTATGAAATATGTGTAAACATGGGTGTTTAGACATAACCCAAGGTAAGGGGAGTTTTACCAACATATGATATTAGGTCAGACTTACACTTTAATGCGTTAAACGCTCTAGTTTTTGCACACCAAGGTTTAAAAAAAAAAAGGCAAGAACTGCCATCCTCAAGTGGTTAAGCACTCACAAAGCAGCTGTCACAGGTGTGACTCATTGCATGTTAAAAGAAAATGGAACTGGATTGGTTAATAAGATGGCCATGTGGTTTTGGATAGTTTTATTTAATTCCCTTTGTATTTTTGTGGCGGCCACAAACAGGAAGTGATGCAGTCCAGAGGCATGGTGGAGCAGATACGCAGGTGATATGTTTGATTCGGACAAAGATAAAGAGATGGTATGAAGTGTTTGTTAGGAATGAAACTATTTTAATGTTTGCTACAGATGTTTATCGGGGAGAGCACAATAACCTTTGATCTGGCCAGCAAGGAATTTTGAACATGAATAAATTCACTATATTTGAAAAAACATTTTTGACTGAAATTACTTTTCATATGCGTTGTTGTCTTGATTCTCAGGTGCCAGCGAGTATATAGGCGAAATGATCTTGAAACAAAAAGTGGTGATTCAATTCTGAGAATAACATTTCAAAAATTAAACAAATTCACATATAGCTATTGTATGCAGAACCATGCTTTAAAATATTAAACGTTATGAAATGACCCCCCGACACAGCCACTTCAATCTCTAAATGTAAAATATGACTGTGTCAGAACAGGTTGGGTACGTGCTGTCGTACAAAGAGCGTCTTACTGCTGTTAAAAGTCTGGCAGTAGCAGCTGTGATGGCAAATGTGTGCTGCATAGCTGTGTGTTGTCACCCTGCTCTGGAAAGGTAAAGAAACTAGCAATGACCATCTGTTCCAGTGATCACTAGCCCGCCCGAGGACAACCACTAAATCATGGGCATTTGAGAGGGTAAATGTAGCTCTGCTCCCTTTCTTCCTTACATCAGGAGTAATGGCCCTATATCAAACACCTACAGAGAAAAGCAACGATACTGCAACTTGCAGCAGTGTCATCCACTATACGGCCTGGTAACATCCCTTTGTAATTTAGTGCATACTTTTTGCCAAATTAATCGAAAATGGGTCAGTTACTTTGTTACAGAACGTTCAGACGTAATTGTGTAGAATTAATTAAATTGTAAGAACGTCAGCTATACTAATTCTGCAACATTCCGATTGTTTACCACTAAGTATACTGTGGGTTTGAAAATAGATTCCCAAGTTTCGATATGCAAACAAGAAAAACAATTAATTTTGGTGTCTCGGGACAATGTAAACAACCCAATTCGCGTCAGCTAAATTTTTTATCTGTGTTAAACGTAGCAGATCTCAATCTAAAGCAACAGTGAACCTCAGAACAATTACAAATTAAAAAGCCTGTTTGGTGTTGGAATGCTAATTCATTAGCCACAAGCTAAGATTGCCTAATTGGGAACAGCAGTCAGGTTATCTACAAACAACAGATTGGATGTGTGTAACTCTCAGTAGGGAAAATAGACTAAGAAGATACATGTTCAGAGGATTACTGTTGGCAGATCCTGCTGCTACCGCATGGATGTGGATAAAAAACGCTAATGACTCAAAGAGACCCAAGGCATTGGATTAGCATGTGTTTGTGTGGGGGGGTCTACCTGAGCACAAATTCCTGTCTGTGATTCTGTCAGTTGTCACATGACACTTTAGGTGCTGGGGTAATACCTTTTAATACATTTAGGGAGTCAGACTTCGATTCGGAAGGTTGTCGGTTTGATTCCTGAGTGGGCCAAATGTTGTTGTGTGATTGAGCAATGCAGATTATCCTAAATTGCTCCGGGATGAGGTGGTATCGTAGTGGGCTAAGGGGCTATTTACATAACAAGGGCTATAGGCCACACATACAGTTGCAATCAAAACGATTTAACCCCCATTGCGAATCAGGTTTATTGTCAAAATTTACGGACTCAGCTGCAAAGAACAAATCAAACTAAAGCAATTTAAATAGCTCAAAACAACAAATTCTTCAATTGTTTTCCTAAATTCAACAACAAATGCAACTGATATTAAGTTCTCTAGTGTCAAACATATTTACACCATTCATGGCAAGCGTCTTTAGTACTTAGCAGAGTACCCTTCTGCTGTTATGACCTGCTCCAAACAAGATGCATAGCCAGACACTAGCCTCTGGCACCGTTTCTAAGGAAATGGCCTCCAGTTGAGTAATATTATTGGGTTTGTGTACTGCAACCGCCTTCTTTAAATCCCACCATATATTTCCTATGGGGTTCAAGTCAGGTGACTGATGGCCGCTGTAGAATCTTCCAAGACGTCTTCTGCTACCAAGCTTTTGTAGAATTTGAGGTATGCTTGGGATCATTGTCCTGTTCAAAGATCCAATGACGGCCAAGCTTCAGCTTCCTCAACAATGGCATGACATTTGCTCCTGGGATTTCCTGATACTTCAATAAATCCATCTTGCCTTTCACACACTGCAGGCTTCCTGTGCCAGAGGACACAAAGCAGCCCCAGAGCACCACTGAGCCACCACCATGCTTGTCTGTGGGCAGGGTTTTCTTTTTAGCATATGCTTCATTCTTTTTCCTCCAGACATACCGCTAAACCATCTTGACGAAAAGTTTCAGTTTTGTTTAATCGCTTCACAGAACAGAATACCAAAACATCTGTGGCTTCTTTATATGATTTTGAGCATATTGGAGCTGACCTTTCTTGTGCTTTTAAGTCAGCAGTGGTGTACATCTTCGAGATCTGGCATGGAAATATTCTGGTTTAGGACCTGCCTTACTGTGCTCACTGACACCTCAGTTCCTGTTGCCACCAAGTCTTGCTTTGCAGTCACTCAAGGGTTTTTCACCACCTGTCATCTCAGAAATCTGGTTGCAGACATTGATAGCTTCCTCTTTCTGCCCCGTCCAGGTAGTGTAACCACTGTTCCCTTAACTTTTGAACTTTCAAACTATGCTTCCAAGGATGTCTCTGGAAACATTTAGTGCCTTTGCTGTCTTTTTGTATCCTGTTCCTTGTTTATGAACAGCAATGATCTCTTAACTTTTTGCCTCATTCTTTTGACTTAGCCATGTTTCTCACATGCAGTCAAACGTGACACTCAACAAACCACTAGCCAGTTCAGGTATTTCATGTGTTCCAGCTAATGCACACCTGGTGCAGCTCTTTAAGCCCTTGATTATTTGCATCACGTGTGCTTGAGAGAACACCTGTTCTGCATATTTGGGGTGTTGTCAGTGATTTTATTCTGGGGATGCATAATTTTAACACTGTAATAGTCACGTGTTGCATTGTCAGTTGGATTTGGGGAAACCACTTGATGCATTTGTTGTGTTGAGCTGTTTCAATTGCTTTTGTTTGATTTGTTTCATTGCAAACAGCTGAAAGTCTGTAAATTTTGACAAACCTGATTTTGCAATTGGGGAAAATGAGGGGAGGATAAATAATAATAATCGGTCAGATTATCTACCTTGCCACGTCGGTCTCCATCGACTCCTTGTGTGCAAATCGGGTGCCTGTTAAATCAATCGCGGAAGTATAGTTGGTGAGCGTAATCATCCCGTGCATCTGTCTAAATGCTTCTGTTTCGGATGAGCAGTGTGAAAAGAATCAGCGGCTCAGTGACGTGGTTGGATGAACCATGTGACCTTCACCATCCTGCATCTGTCAAGTGGGGGTTGCAGAGCTGCTGACGTTGCACGATTAGTCAGAAGAATTTGACAAGACCAATTAGGAGATTAAAAAGAAAATAGACAATCACCTGCTGCTACTCTACGTAGGGGATATATAATGTACGTGTTCCCACACAACAACAACCATTGTCAACCTAGCTACTGAAAGACACAAAACCTCTGGGCTACCATTCCCCCTTAGACAGAAGCTGCTGTCATATTGATACCTACAGAGTGTTAATCAAATTATTTGGTGAGTCACCTGCTGTATTCAGGACTCCAGCAACCTATTGGACACCCAACACTGGGAGGGTTGTTTTGAAGGAGGTAATTGATATGCATGAGATGTTGGAGGGATTTGCATCCCTGCAGAAGGGGTACGGTGCTTTACAACAGGGACACACACACACAGACACACACAGGAACACACAAAGAGGAGCACGCACACACAAGAATACACACAGGGGAAAACACACACTCACCCAGAGGCACACACACAGACACAAACCGTGGCATGCACTCATACAAACATAGACACTAATGAGTGAGCAGTATCCCCCCCCACTCACACTGAAACAAAGACATTATACTGGTGGCCCCTAGGGGTACACACAGACACACCTCAGCGGGAAACTGACAGTCCTCTAAAACACAGGCGTGTTGGGCCTGGTGTGAAGTTGATAGGTCGTTAACAGCGACAGAGAAATGATTGGCCGACTCATCGATGGCTTGATCCCTGCATGCCCACTGGTATGACACGTGATGAGCTTCCTGGGGGGGGGATGGAGGATGGATGAGAGCACAGTCTGAGGCGAAGAAATCAACAAACACAACAGGTGCAGAGGAAGCGGACATTTTGAATCTCTGGATGAAGGCACAACAGTTTACAAAAAGCAATCAACGGCCAGGATGAACAGAATGGGAAGGACTACACTAGCATGTTCCTAGTGCAAAATACTAAGAAAGGAAGATGGCTGAAGATTTCCTGTTGTGATTACTATGATGGTCAAATCTAATGCAATGTGAATGTGATTTTTGTTATTATGACAGAACAGTGAATTAACAGTGAATTAAATATTAGATTAAAATATTGTAGCATGAATAATTGTCGTTGATGGCCACGAATGGCTTTTAGCATGTTCCTTACCAATTAATTTATTAATTGCAGGAAATAAACTAAAAGAAATTGCTGTTTTCTTTCCGCTTTCAAGATGGTGATGCTGAAATGGTTTGTTGCCGAGGCTGGAGGAGTGTCAATTTAAAGTCTCACAATAGGATAGTGTTAGCTCTAAACAAACTCCTATCAACAGATCATGTGGTCGTTTAGCTAGCCTAATCTAGTGACATTGTTGATGCCAACTGAACATCGGTGGGTCCATGTAAAATGTATGAGTCAGTTCCAAATCAGTTTGGTGTTGAGTTGCCAAATGACAAACTCACAGCATAAACGTGGTCCCATATCAGTTTGTAGTCCTACTAAGTTAAGGTTAAAGGCTGTCAGATGGCTCATTGGTTAGGGACTCGATTCCCGACTGTGCCAAATGTAATTGTGTTCTTGAGCAAGGCACTTTACGCTACGATGCTCTAGGGGGAATGTCCCTGTACTTACTGTAAGTTATATAAGAGCATGTGCTAAATTACTATAAATGTATTTTTTTCCAGAACCCTGTGCACACCTATTATCAACCTACGGTATTGAGATCAGGGTACAATCCCTAACTACACACGTCATGGCATTTCTCCCATTTCACTGTACCCTCTGTGATTCGTAACCTAGCAGAAAAAAGCAAAAAGAGTCCTTAAAAAATAATTCCATATTTTGACAGAATCATGAGACATGGTCAGACTAATGCCAAATTCATTCCCTAGATTGACTGGACAGCATACCAAATCGTACCCTACAGCTGCGATAAAGAGGTAATTGGAATGCAATTGAACTCTTAAGGCCACGCACCTGTGGGGGAAAACAAAAGGACACTGTCTTAAGCACGCAGTCAAAAACTCTGATATAAAAATTTTATATTTGTAAAAAGATTTATTACTTTTTTTTCAAGACTGAAAAATGACTGCTAACAGCGACATTTTGTATCAGCTTTTGCAATAGTTAGATTTTAGAAATCTGTAGGAGTAGTAAAAGTAATTTTTAATCTGTAGGAGTAGTAAAAGTAATTTTTAGCTTCAATGCAGTGGATTGTTTGAGCTGATATTAACATATATTGGGGTTGACACCCATACAAATATGTATCTGATGCTTGTAAGGGTGTCCAGGGCAGCTGACGGGGGGGACAACCGGGTATGTTGTCCCGGGGCCCAGTCCTGAGGGGGGCCCCAAATTTTGTTTTTGCACAATCATTTTTTTTAGCGGGGGGCCCAAAATGTGGAGTTTGTCCCAGGCCCACAGATTCCTGTCAGCAGCCCTGTGGGTGTCCATCCCAATATGTTAATTTAATCATCAACAATCCCCTAATAACAACTAAAAACTAATTTTACTACACCCACTTATTTCTTTAGGTTACAATGCTACCAGCTAATTTGAATTGTATGTAGCCATTAGCATTCACTTTTCTCAATATTAAAAGGAACATTTCTTTCATGTCATGCATCAAAATTAACCAAATAAATTAACTATATATAATTTATTTACTACTAGTTTTAATAAATAATGAATAAAAGATTTGACAAATATTAACTTAGTTATTAAGACTGTGTGCTAATGACAGTCCTTCTCTTTTCCCCCACAGGGGGCGTGGCCTTTAGAGTTCTATTCCATTCCAATGAACACCTTATTACCACATCTATTCCTGATTTAGTGCACTACTTTGATTTTATATTACCACTTTTTCTCAGGATGCCATTCCGGAGTGCAATGCAGTCAAGAAGGTTCAGATCAATCTAAAGCTTGTGAGATATTACACAGCAAATTCTCCAGTGTTAAATTAACCCTGTCAGGGTGGACTCATATAGACACTGAACCAGTGGACTGGAGAATTGAGTGTAATTATGATCCTTATTCAATATTCAGTTCTCACATACTCCCAGCCTCTTCGTTTCTCACTGTCTCACAACTGAGCTGTTTAACCTGCTCTGACTGTGGAACACAGCAGCTAGCACAGACCTAACTGTTCCCCAAGCACAGAAGAGTCTAAATGTATCTTCTAGCTGCGTGGTCAAGACCCGAGGCTATGTCCACATCTCTTCTTTGTCCAAATCTATGCTTTCTCCCAGAGTGTACACTTGATTAAAAAAAATGTAAATGCCATGACTGCACACCTCAGTACAAAAGTGATGTTGTCAAGATGCAGCCTAGTAATAGTCTCAACTATTTTGTTCTACTGATCGACTGATCTTATGGGCCTCGTCAGGTGTACGACGTTTGTTTTAACGGGGTGGTAACAGCAGACCCAATATTTATGTCCATCAAGGTCCCCGGGATGTCAGTTTCTATACATGCCACTAGTGGTAATTGTTACGTGTTTGTTCCATCAAGTAGGCTAGCAGCTTAATAGATCCATCTGGGCGGGAGTGGCGGATGATTGATCCATGGAACCCTTAACTTAACCATTTGGAAGTCATTCCTAAAATTAACCTCCAAACATTTAATAGACATTAATAGACAAACGGATTGGATATCTTGTTGGGCTGAAACCCACCCTATCTTTCGATCAATCAGTAGCATTGCAGAAAGGAGCCTGAGAACGGAAAGTAGACCGGTCAAATTGACTAATGATGAAATATGAGGCCTCTGTACATGCTTGTCTGAAAATATAATATACTGCATATCCCCAGAACCCTATATAAACACAATATTCACAGAGGTGACTTTGAAGCCAATGTAATCCATACAGCATTGAAAGAGCTCCCATTGTGTCAGTCGCAATTTAATTTTGTGTCATCTTCTTAGAGATTTTTAAATCATCGTGTTGACAACATCATTCATCAGCAATAACAATTGCCTCAAAATATACACACAATAGCCAGTAATAATGTGTGGGATTTCAAGTAATGGTATTGTTCCATTTATTCAATGGGTTCTGTTCAGTGTAGTTGCATTGCTCTAGATTAGAGAAACCTGTGATGCAGCGTCTGTAAACCAAATGGCACCCTGTTCCCTTGATGGTGAACTATTTTGGATAGGGCTTGTTTGGTTATCTTAAGATGTAGTCCGCTACGTAGGGAATACGTTGCCACTTGGAATGCAAAATGTGTCCGTTCAGTGATGGGTAGCGTAAAAACTAGGAAAATCAAGATGGCTCTAAAATAGGAAACAGTGACTGTCGACTCGAATTCTACGCTTGCTGTGTCAAAGCCCTGTTGCATTTTGGATGGAAACACAATGACTGTTCTGTTTCAGTTCCAGTGACGTGCAGGCCCAGTTAACCAATGCTAACCCTGTTCTAAACCCTCTGTAGAATTTTGTACTTCTTGTATACTGTATGCACTTTTTGAAAATAAAAGCCATTTGATCTAATGCTCTATCTAATGGACTGCAATACCTCCTTAAAGGAGAGCTCTGTTTGTTCCGGAATCACCCAGAATGCAAAGCAAGCACCCATGACGACACACAGGATACTGTTCATTTGATTCCAACAGAGTTTCCAATCCGTGCCAAATGATTTTAAGTAGCATTAACAAAAGCTAGCAATCTAGAATTAACAACAATTCAACAAATAATATTACAAATGGCCCGATGCGTGTTACTTTGGATTAGCAGGTTAAATGAAAATAAGAATAATTGGTTTATAAAAAGTATGAAATATCAAGTTCTCCATCCTTACCTGTCATAATACACTGTATACAAGAGACAAATTTAAGTTGAAAGATTGAGTGATGCGCGCCCTTGGCTCGCATGCTCGAAATCCCTGTCAAGTCGGTAACATCTAGTATACTGCAGGCTTTAGATGACTGTTGTCAATTGTGGATGGCTGTTACTTGATCTGTGGGATTTAATAGCATTGTAGGGGTCGAAGAGACCAGGCTTGACTCTTATCAACATTGTTTCCAAGCATTATTTTGTGTTTGCTCAGGCATTCTTGCCATCCTCCATTCACACGCAAAAAAATATTGAGATCACATCCTGTAGTTTTCTTATCTGACTAGAAAGATTGGTCCTGGTTCCTTGTCATGAGCTATTTCCATTTATGAACGGTTCTGATTCTCCTGCTGTGTTCCTCTGGGCCTTTTAGCCTGGAGGGAACTCCATAGTCATGATTTATGTTTATTTTTCATTACTGTTAGTACCATCTTGTCACTTAAGCCTGTTTGAATGTGATGATTTTGAGGTTTTTTTGTGTGGAGGAGGACCTGCCCCTCCCAAATAAATCCCAACTATGCCTTAGAGATAACAGTACACATTGCTGTTTTGTTCCAACTGGCAAACACAAATGGGAAATTGTGAGCAAGTACACTAAGGATATGACTAAGGATAAAAAAGTAAATAAGCACCATTTATAGGGCATCTCTTTGTAGGTGCGCCTGCCTGCCTGATTAAAATAAATCTGTCATTACTGTTTGTGGTAGGCAAGAGTCTTTGCCAACTTAGCTGCTAATATAACAGTAAATAATTGGTAGACATTAAAAGACTCAGTTCATCCAAAAGCTCAGTTCAATCACAGTTTACCAACAGCAAAGGCGAGTTTAAATCCAAAAGGGAGTTATATAAGGCTATTGAAGCTTAGAAGCAATTTTCTTATTGAGCAAACATCTGCAGCAATTACCAGTAATGGTGATCAACTATAATGCTGCTTTAACCCTTGAATGACCATAGCCTGCTTTCAAATTGAATTATATATATATAATATTTATAATATATTGACACCCAGTTCATAGCCGTCATTATGAACCAGGTGGTTTGAATCCTGTAACCGAATTGGCTGATAGATGTGGCATATGTAAGCAATAAGGCACAAGTGGGTGTAATATATGGCCAATATACCACAGCTAAGTGTCAGATTTGGTGTAGTAGCACTAGCACCGATAAGAAGCTGATTAGCATTGTTTACATTGGATTTGTTCGTGTATAAATGGATGAACGCAACGTAACATTTAAAATATTGCCTCACCGAATATTATTCAATTTGTTCCATTTTGAGCTAGGTAGGTACCCAGATAGCAGAGAGCCGATTAGCCCACATTAGCGTCTATGTGTTTGTGTATGAACTTGGATAAACACGACGTAGGATAAAAGATAATGGCTCAAAAAATCTGTAAGTGTAATCGATAAAAAGTGGGCCGAAGGCTCATCTACGGTAAAGTTTTTAAATACTATATTAAAAATGTAATGTAATGGAGCATTCTGTACAACAAACTATGATAATGGAAGTGTTGTAATAAAACAAACGGTGATTTTGGAAATCTTGTTAACCAACATAGATGTGAAACAGACTGGTCATGTTTTCAAACACACTGGCACCGAAAGGGTTGAAAAGCATAGCCGCGCCTCTTGCACAGTGTGTGTTTTATTACAGCCAGTGTCAGTGTGTCAGCGAGAGATAACAGCACATGTTGACAGTTAATGTCCGCTTCAGTCATAAAACATCTGGGCTTCAGACACCCACCCTGATATGCTGCTGTGGAAGATCAAAGGGGCTGCATTATATCTGAACGTGTGTGTGTGCGCGCGTGCATGTGCGCGCGCACACACACACACACACTCGTTCAGATAGAATGCAGCCCCTAGGATGTTTGTGCGTGCGTTTTTTACATCAAACAAAGTCACATTGTCAGCGGGGAGTCTTCCTTTATTAATAACTTGTGTTCCCGGAGATTTAAAAACATTGGTCATCGACACACAGCAGAATGCCTGAACATAGAGATGAAACGAATTTCAGAGAGCAGTTGGCAGGAGTCCTTTGACGCTATTTTTAATGCAGGCGACCCACAAAAAAGCTATACAGTTTAATCAACTTGCATTCTTTGTTTATGTGTTTGTAGTTGCAACAAGGTGACAGTAAAGTCACCCACCATGTGAACAAAGCGGCCGGCGATTAGAAACAAGGATGTGGTGAGTGCAGTAGATTCCAAAATGGTGACTAACAGGTTGACTGTGAGATTGATTAGATTGACAAACAATTAAGGGGCTATCATCTGGATGTGAAAACAATGTGTCGATGTTAGCACAGTCATTATTCATATTGGGTGGTGCGTTGCTCCTGTTAGGTGTGGGTTACCAGGTCGTCAGGGAGAAACAGGAAATGACAGATACAGGAGGGAACTCTGATGTCATTGTCAGAGGAAGGTCACACTTGATACATGGGTACACACACACACACACACACACACACACACACATACACACACACACACACACACATACACACACACACACACATACATACACACACACACAGGAGACACATTGGTGCCTCAGCGGGAGGCCAAGCCCCTGGACTCCACCACACCCGTTCGTTGGAGTCCACCATCTGCCCTGCTCGCAGAGATAAGCGTGGGAGAGCCTCGCTTCCTTGTTTGCTTTCCTCCTGACTCTGATAACTCTGTCACCGACCTAGCCCCATACTCCCCCACTGGTCCACACACAGCTGCCCAACGTTTACGTCTGTTCCGGCTGTGGTCCAAATGACACCCTATTCTTTACTGGTCCCGCTCAACAGAAGGGGGCTGTCTAGGGTTCCATTTAAAACGCAGGGCAGGTATCTCAGTGACACTCAGACGTTTGAGTCACAAGTTACATTTTTGATTCACTGGCCTTCTCTTCATCTTTGTCCTTTTTTCTGTTACTAACTGAAGTCGACATTTGTATAATGCTTTAACTGTGCTTTGAATGTGATCAAATCATTTCCTTTAAGAAGGGATCTATATGTACATTACTGAACTCCACCCCCCAAGAACTAAAGAGAATTTTCAAGAAAGAGCTCCGTTAGCCTCGGGCGTGTAGAGAATCCTATACTCTTTATCGAGCTGCATTCGTGTGACTGATATCAAAACTGTTATTTGATATCCAACCTCACAGACCAGCTTGCCTTGTCTCTACCCTAGGTCATTTCCTCAAAGGAGACAGCAGATGTATCTCTCTCAGATACGCTTTTCCTTCGTGTCCCAAACCAAACTGTGTTCTCTACTTAGTGCAGGGAACCTACAAAGCTGTGGTAGGAATGTTTGCATCATAAAGGAAACAGGATGCATGCAAACACGAGCCCCCATGTCAAACACGAGGTCCAGACAGCTGCACGACAAATGCAATCTCCACACACACATTAACGCACACACTCACTAATACAAGCCTAATACACACACAAATGAATGTAAGCTACAAACGGACACACACACACACGGTGCAAACACACCACCAACACGTGCCACAGTCTCCAACGTTTACACAGTCAATGACCAGACCTCGTTCGGCCATGAGTGAGCGATCAAATTAAAGTACATTTACTAATTACCAGGTCACTGGAGAAGGAAGTGGGCTTTATAGATGTGGCGGCCATGTTTTTGTTCTCTAATGTAATTTAGAGATCTGACAGACTCTCTACCATGACAGCTGGCCACTAATCAGAGGACGCCACATGTTTCCTTCACTTCCTGTACATGTTATAGACTACAGAGGGAGCACTGATCTATACCCTGTGGGACGCTGCGCTGTTAGTGAACAAGTCGATGTGAGTGGTAACCGGGCTGAAAAAGAATTGAGGGCAGTTTATGAGAGAGATTCTACCAGCCCCTAGGAAAAATATTTGTAAGAAATACTCAACTCAAATAACAGTTTTCATGTAGCTTCAAAAAAAATTATAGCTTCAAAACAAAAAAATTTTGAACTACTGTGTAAATATGAAGCCATGTCCATCATTTATCAAATGCTATTAGCGAATCGCGTCTGCTGCTGCATTTGTGGGTGTCGTTTTTCCTTCTGTTCATCCTACCTACACGGACAGAGAGAAAATCACAAACTAGTAGCAACAACATGAAAGCAATCGTTCAAAATAGCATTCTTCGTTGACAATATTTCATTCCAGTATCATTTGACAACATTCTAGATGTGTTTGCTCTTCAAAAGTTGCATTACATAATGTTGGATAGTCTTCAGGTTAACAGAAAAATACTCCAACATAAAACCAAACAGAGTGCCATTTAGCATAATGAGTGAATAGGTAACAGGTTGATAGTAACAGAACAGGAAATGACAGTAGCCTACCTCAAAGCTTGAAATGCTCACTGGAATCATTTTTAATGGCTGATGACTGAAGCCTTTTCAGGTGTGATGGAGTTTTCCACCGACACAACAATGTCCCAATTTGATCTGATAATAACAGAACAATGACTGTTCATCAGCATATGGGCATATGCTTGGATCTAGACCATTCTTTCAGCCAATTAGGGCTTTGTGTGTAAACATCTTTGATGTTGTTTTGCGACACCCACACGATCAAACAGAGAATTTTCAAGGGCCAAAAGAGGCTCAGGGGAATAATTTTCATTTACTAAACACACACAGGGAATAATCAGATACACAGTGATGATTTAAAAATACTATTACAAAGACAGCACATTAAAGACAGACATTTCCATCAGCGAGGAAAATAGGGACTTTTAAGTAAATAGAACATGGGCTTATTATGCTTCATATTATTCCCCAGTGTTTTCCTATTTTCTTCTCTGAATCGAGGGTATTCTATCCCTTCAGGAGGAACTCCTGCCGCCCCCCTGTGCTGTTGCCTGACAGCGCTCTGTCAAATCTAGCCCTGTCTTCTTTTCTCTTTGTTTCCATAGAAACGCCTGTCCGTGGAAAAGTACAAGTGAATGCATAGCATAAAAAGAGGAGTGCAAAGAAGACAAACACAGGCAACAATAGCTGGTTCATGGCTGTTCACGCTGTGCCATGAGATCTGCCAAAAACGACAGGTGGAAGAGGTTTGGGAAGTTTCAACAGATGTTTTTTTTTTCTTCGCTTTCTGACAGACTAAAAAGTAATTATTTCACCACTCACAGATATTGTGAAATTTGAATTAACACATAGGACCTTTCAAAGCGTTTTGTCCCATTCTTCAACTGAAATATTTGGAAACGGTTTAGTTCCTGATCCATAAAAATATGATTCCCGCTGTTTAAATGTAGCCTTGAGAATTGTGATTTCACATTTCCAGTGTTTCCCACCACTGCTCAAGCTTGTAGGATCTAGGAGGCGGAGTGGATCACTGAGTACGGGAAACAAGCCTATCTGTGATTTACTGGTTTGGTCTGGCCCTAGGTGGCCCTAGACACTGCTGGGAGCCCTCCTTCTCCAGTGGTACCTCGCTTGAGCTGCCGTATCAGCAGGTGGTGAGAAGCTTGTGTGTGTTGTGTGAGCGGCTCTACTGTGTAGGTGCACACTGATCTATCCAGAGAGGGGGAGAGAGGGGAGAGAGGGGAGAGAGGGGAGAGA
>JACXGM010025898.1:0-14943 GCA_016801145.1 Umbra pygmaea | reverse complement strand
ATTCTTTGAGATAGGAATTTTGGGTTTTCATGAGCTGTATGCCAAAATCATCAGTATTAAAACAATAAATGACCTGAAATATTTCAGTTGGTGTGCAATGAATCTAAAATATATGAAAGTTTAATTTTTATCATTACATTATGGAAAATAATTAACTTTATCACAATATGCTAATTTCTTGAGAAGGACCTGTATATGGCAGAATAGGGGATCCTGGACCTGGCAGAAGAGCCCTGGGAGGAACAACCATGCTCCTATAGGACCCTCATCGACCATGTGATGTTTGTAAGAGAATTCATGGCTGCGGTATGGCCGGTGGTAAAAGAACACTTGACCAAGGCGCAGGCAGACCAGGCCGAATCATATGACTGGAAGGCTCAGCCCAGGGAATTTCATACAGGAAATTGCTGCTTATTCTTACACCTGAGCACAAAGTGATGGCACAGTGGGGAAGAGGAACAAGTGGAGGTGCCCTGTGGGAAGCAGTCTCAGCTTGATGAACTAAACATTTTTCCAGAGGGTCTTTTCGTTTAAGTTAGGGCAGACCACCCTCCTTTGCCATCATGTTCATACTAAACCTGGGAAAAAGATCCATGTACGACCATACAGAATACTTGAAGCCTGTATATCAATGGCCAGGAGAGAGGTAAAAGCTATGTTGGAGATGTGGGTAGTGGAATCGTTCACAAGTGAGTGGTCCAGCTCCATTTTACTTGTGCCAAAACCTGATGGAACCATACAGTTCTGTAATGATTTCAGAGGGCTCAATGCAATATTGCAATTCGATGCCTACCCAATGCCTTGGGTGGATGAGCTCATTGAGCGGTTAGGTAAGGCACAAAACATTACGATCCTGGATCTAACCAAGAGATACTGACAGGTGCCACAAGACAGCATTTGCCATGCCAGACGGACTGTTCTAGTATGTGCTCCTGCTGTTCGGCGTACATAGTGTAGCAGCAACCTTTTAATGACGCTTGGATACTGCTGCACCCTCACCAGGCCTACGTAGCAGTGTAAATTGGTGACATTGTGATCAATAGTGAAGACTGGGAGGAGCACCTGCAGCGTCTGCGTGCGGTACTGACCACACTGAAGAACACAGGGCTGACGGCAAACCCAAAACATGCCACCTGGGGCTCGACGAGGCAGAATACCTGGGCTACACTATCGGTAGCGGTCTAATTCATCCCTAAAATGAGAAGACCAGGGCTATATGGGAGTAGCCTTTCCCTAACAAGAAGAAAGGGGTGTGCTCCTTTCTAGGACTCACATGATACTACAGGCGCTTCATTCCAGGATATGCCACCATCACCTCTCTAACTGACCTTACAAAAAAGAACAGACCCAATAAGGTTCAGTGGGAAAAGCATGCTCAACTGGCCTTGCAAAAACTGAAGAAGATGCTCTGTGCCGAGCCGGCTCTCAGAGCTCCTGACTTTATCCATTCAGCCAAATTTACACCATTCAGACAGATGCATCGGACACAGGCCTGGGGAGAGTGCTTTCACAAGGGGATGGGGAAGTGGAACATCCCATCCTCTTTATCAGCAGAAAACTATCAAACGGGAAGGTAAGTATGCCACCATAGAGAAGGAGGCATTGGCCATCAAGTGGGACCTAGAGTACCTCCGGTATTACCTCCTGGGGCGGAGGTTCATATTGATGCCGGACCATGCCTCTCTTTCCTGGTTGGCCAGTAAGAGGGATAGCAATGGGCGCATTGGTTTCTGGTCCTTCAAAGTGGTGCACAGAGCGGGAAAAGCTCATGGTAATGCAGATGCATTGTCCCGGATCGACACAAAGGTCTCTCCTGGCGCACGACCCTCTGGGTCGATCCTGAGGAGGGAGGTGTGTGAGAAAAGGATAAATAGACAGGGAAAGAATGAGGCGCCCACTAGAGGAAAGAGCGAGGACAGGTGACTTTTAATCAATACCAGCTGTGCGCACTAACCCATGTTCCTCTCTGTCTATTTAAGGTGGTAAAACAGAGGGCGAGGCTCTCTAAGGGACAAGGTACGAGAGGAGCAGTGGCGAAGAAAAGCTACAGAAAGACTAAGCTGAAACAAACAACTCCTAGATCCTAAGAAGGAGGATTATAGTTATGTTTGGTAAGGGGTAGCAGCCACCCTCCGTCTCCTTATGAACATCCGGATAGGAACAGTTTAGAACCCTGGCAAGGGTCGTTTTATTCTTTTCTATGATTGATAGTTGTAGCAGGGCATTATGTTTAGTTCTGGACAAATAGTTTAAGGCTGTATTTCATTTGTGTATAACTGTTTATGGACCTGCAAGTCATCCATCCTGTGTTACGGCTCACCTTTTAGAGCCTGGTTAAAACGGAAAAGACAGGAGCAAACAAATAATCCCCATCCAATACATTATTGAACTGTACTTTGTTGCCTCTGACACATTATTCACCTGCCCTGCTAAAGTGTGTGCAAGTATTTTTAGGCCATAATGTTTTTGAAGGTAACTAGTGTTCCTGCACCTTGAAATGTAGCCTCTGTGCCTAATAATTGACAACTGGAAAGCCAATTGGCAAAATGTTATTGTTAAAAACAAGGGGCAGGTCATTTCTAAATAGGTTTTACCTTGGGCAGCGTGGTGCATTTCTTTTTTTGGTAACACTTTATAATAACCATTATTAATATATGGTAAATTGATAGTTAATTAATGTTTAATAAATTGTTATTTCACTGTTAACAAACAATGAAATTATATTTAATAATGTTTATTGATGATTATTAATGCTATAAATTAACAGTTTATTGTTGCACACATTATATCATTTATATATAATATTAGTTATTAGTTCATTATTGAAAAATAGTTTGTAAACCTTTAAGAAACTGTTTATAAACCATCTATAAACATTAACTAAATTGATGGACCAGATATTCCCATTACTTTGTTAATTGTTACTAATTGGTTTGTAAACCGTATCCAAAAATTGTTCAATTTGCTGATTAGACAAACTATTATCAGTGCAAAAATCCCTGTTTTATGGAACATCAGTAACAGATTTAATGGTGCCATATTAAGTTACTTGATGATTTATAGACCACTTATTCATCATTGACTAATTATTACAAACATCAGTTGCAACTTTATAATAGACATTCCAATAATTAATATAGATGGTTTGCAAACCATTTATTTAGTAATTGTAAAGTATTGTAAACATCAGTTGTAACTTTACAATGGCCAACTACATAACGTTTATAGATGGTTCAGAAAGTATTTATTAGCAATATATTATAATCATCAGTTGCAACTTTATAATAACCATCCAGACAATATTTATAGACGGTTTACAAACCTATTACTAAACACTGACAAAGAATGTATTATCTAAGTGTTTCTAAACCATATAGCAATGTATTATAATCATCAATTGCAACTTTATAATAACCATATAGGCCAGCAGAATAGAGCTCTGTATTGCACAGCTGGTTTGTTTCTAAAGCTAAGCAGGGTTGGGCCCGTTTAGTCCCTGGAGGGGAGACCAGTGCTACTGGAAGTGGTGTTAGAGGGATAGTAGGGGGCACTCTTCCCTCTGGTCTAAAGATTATTCCCAATGTCCGAGGGCAGTGATGGGGACATCTGCCCTGCATAGGGTGCCATCTTTCGGATGGGATATATAACAGGTGTCCTGACTCTCTGTGGTCACTAAAGACCCCATGGCATGATTCTTAAGAGTAGGGGTGTTAACCCTGGTGTCCTGGACAAATTTCCAATCTGGCCCTCATACCATCATGGCAACCTAATCATCCCTATCTCTCAATGGGCTCATTCATTCATTCTCCTGTCCCTCCCTTCCCCCAGGCCGTTGCTGCAAATGGGAAAGTGTTCTCAGTCAACTTGCCTGGTAAAATAAAGGTAAACTAAACTAATATTTGGATATGGTTTACAAACCAATTAGTAAATATTAACAGTGTTGTGATTATCTGGTCCATCTACTTAGGTAATGTTTATAGATGTTTATAAACAGTTTTTTAAAGGTTTACAAACCTATTTAAATCAATAACCAATAACTAATATTGTATATAATTGATATAATGTTTGCATCAATCAACAGATAATTTATAACATTAATATTGATTAATAAACATTATTAAATGTAATTTTATTGTTTGTTACCGGTAAAATAACTACTTGTTAATAGTGAAATAACAATTTACTAAACATTAATTAACTATCAATTTACCATCTATAAATGATGGTTATTATAAAGTGTTACTCTTTGGTGATACCCACAGTTTTACCCCCTCCCACGCAAAAACAAACTGCACCACACTAAATTAAGAAGGTTGCAGTTAAGTAATAACACTAAGTTAGCATGTACTTTATTTTAATGTCCCACATCCCAACATGTCAAACACAGTGCAGCATTTCTTAACCCTAAGGTTACTTAAAGTACACTGTATAGAACTCCATGGCGTGAAAACAGAACTACTTTCTCTTTCAATGAGCAGCTTCCAAAAACTGCAGAACACACACCAAATACTGTTTAGGTCTGTCCCCCTGTAAAATGTTAACTGTAAAACTCCAATAAACAATGTATATGGGATAATGATTCCCTACAATATGCAGTGCTTTTAAAAAGAAAAAACCTCAGCCTAAAAGGGGTCTGCAATGATTAGTGGACTAAGTCGCTGCATTGCAGGACAGTCTGCGTCATGAAAGTCAGTTGTTCGAGCCTGACTATGGGTTCTCTGACTTTCCCAAAGCTGTCCAAATTGGCGTAATGATACCTGGGATTTGTGTTAGATAAGTCAGATTATCTTTCCTGCCACTTCGCTCTCCAGCGACTCCTTGTGTCCAGATCAGGTACCTGTAAATTCAATCATTGAAGTATGGTTGGTGAACGTAATCATCCCGTGCATGATCTGACTAAAGGCTTCTGTGATGGATGAACAATGCAAAAATAGTCAGCAGCTGGGTGACTTGTGTGCGCCCCTCGTCATCCCACAGATCAGTCCAAGGAGTTGTGGAGCTGACGACAAGGCAGGGTTAGTGGGAATTGGAAAGGGTGTTATAGCTGATTCGTGTATTTTTCATGATATTTAAAAAAATGTAAAAATGCAGTTTAGATGTGACAATTATGTTCTACACCTTGCAATGCATATTTTTTCATTTGAATAGGAATTTTGACAAGGAAATTACGAGATGTTCTTCCACAGTATTTGTCAAAGTGAACATGCTGTCCATATTTAATAAATCTGTGTATTTTAGTCTGTGCTTTTTATATTTTCAAAGCACTGCATTGTAGGAAATCATTATCCCATACTGTACATAGTTTATTGAAGTTTTAAAATATTTGACATTTAAAGTCTTTTAGCAGACACTCTTAGAAATTACAGGGGCATTCTACCAGAGCAACCTAGGGTGAACTCTAACAACTGGGACATCTGCACCACACAAAATATCAAGGGATAAAGTTTTTACAGAGTTGTAGTCCAGTCAACAGGAATTCACAGATTCTAGAAATATATTCTCAAAAGTAACAACCTGAGAGCAATTAGGTTTAACTGCTAGTTGATGGACAGAAAGACAGATTCGTGACCTTACTAGCTCAGAGAATTAATCTAGCAATCCATTTCAGATGCTTTAGCAACTGCTACAAACCCTGAAGGACAGGGAATTGGATGCCATTTTGGATGCAGCCCATATCTCCCAACGTAGCGTGCAGGCAGTGGATGAATGGAGTCTGCATAGTCCTCATAAACACAGTAATCCTAATGTAAGCCACCATGTTGTTTCCTCACTTGGCAGATGTAGCACGTTTAGCATACATTTGAAATTACATATATTTCAAGAGGACAGCAGTTATTTGACTCTGTAAAAAAAAATGTTTGAAGTCAGATGTGCTTGCATAATGCAACGCATACGTGGACACCCACACAAACAAACACACAGACACATACAACAAGATATGTTAATACACCTGCGCAATCACACACAAACAGAAACTAAAGTTGGGTTTCTATTTTAGAAATAAAGTCTGTTTTTCCTATGAAGCTCTTTTGTGCCTGTGTTGGATTATGGTGATATTTTGTTAGAGCAAACTCTTTAACCTGTAATTGTTTTTAACATGAGATTGACTTTTTATTATATGGTGTTATATGGTATGTTATTTTGTCATGCCTGTGATGACATGCTCCTGCCTGTCTTGGCCAGGACGCTCTTTCAAAAAGATTAATAATCTCAATTATTATTTTTTCCTTGCTAAATAAAGGTTAAAAAAAGTAGGCTGAAAGCAATGCACTTGGAGAGCAGTTCTCCAGCTTTTGACCAAAAAGGAGTTTCAAGCACTTGCATGGGGACCCTTTCAGACAATCCATCCCCAACACAGATTGTGCTTAGCTTATTAACACCACAGACAACTCCTTGCCCCTGGAATCCTGCTCTGAAAAATGTTTGCCGATCGCATTTGGCGAGGCGGGCCTTGGCTCCGTTTGTGAATGAGCATACTGCCCTGTAACACAGAAGCTACAATGCAGCTAGAGATGACATCAAAATGCTAACTCCTCTGTTGCGAAGCACACACATCGAAAACTGAAAAGCAAAGGAAGATTTTGGCGACTAGTGCTCTTCATAATAAAGAGCTGGATAAAGCAAGACCGAAAACAAGATGGTGGGGTATGCCAAAGCCAACCTTTGTGTCTCCCTAGATTTAGTAAATTAGTACTTATTTGGTTGTTAGTTTACAGTCTGTACACTCAGTACAGCCTTGCGAATATTTCATACAGCCGATAAACACTCCTGGACATTGGGTTACAATGTATAGACAGTGACTCACAGCTCCTCCTAGAGATCGGCAACACACCACGATCATCACAATTAACCACGCTAGGAAGAAGTGCTAGAAAGTGAAGTCAGGACATTATACAAAGGGGTGGGAAGTGAGGAGGTCTCCGGGCTAGGCTAAAATGAAAACATTGGTTCTGCAGCATTTTCCAAGGGGGAAAGAACTAATGGCATTGAAAGGGATGATGTTCAAATAGATTTGGGTTATCTAATGCAGCTTTAAAAGCTGGACTATCATTCTACACTTTTAGAAAAAAAAAATTTTTTCACCTGTCCCCATAGGAACCCTTTAATACTTCCCAGAACGCAGAAACAGCCTCAATCTCCCTCCTGAGAAAATTAGATCTAGTTTATCACAGCAACATTTGTCTTGTCCAGTGTTGGGCAAAGTTACTTTTACGATTCCTTTTCAGTTACTTGTTGAGTTCACAAGTTTTGGGAAGTCCCTAATTAAGATAAAATGATCAGGTAAATGGAGTTCATATCTTAACAGTGACCTATAAAACAAATAGAAAGAGTAAAGAAAATATCAATCATGGTCACCTGTAAGATATGAACTCCATTTACCTGATAATTTCATCTTAATTAGGGACTTCCCAAAACATGGGAACTCATCAAGTAACTAAAAAGTAATCTTAAAAGTAACTTTGCCCAACACTGGTCTTGTCACCAATGCCCCATTTAACACACACCACTGTAAACTCTATGCACTATTTGGTTGGCCTTCATTACACACCCGGTGTCTAACTCACTGGTATCAACTCATCTACAAGTGCTTACTAGGCAAAACCCCTCCGTACCTAAATTCACTTTTCACCAGGGCATCACCCACTCGCAGCCTGCGCTCAAGCAGTTATATATCTGTCTGGTCACTCCAAAAGGCCATATGACCTTTGGCCTCAACTTCTTTCAGTTCTCAGCTGCCAACAACTGGAACAAACTACAAAAATCAAAAAAAAACTTGAGAGCACAATCATCCTTACTGCCTTTAAAAGATTATTATCAGAGCTACTGTCTGACCATTGTACATGTTGCACTTTATTTTGTCCAGTTCACCGTCGCAAATGAGAATCTGTTCTCAATCGGCCTACCTGGTTAAATAAAAAAATAAACCTTTTTGGTTCTACTGAGAAACATTTATAATTACATATAGAACACTTTCCACTGAGAAACAATAGGTTTCTACTAGAGACAGCTCTAAACCTCATGAATTACATTTCCAGGGAACTACGTATTTTGTAAAACCCAATTACTTAATGACTAACATAACAGTAAGACGTGAAGAGGCACCACAATATAACAGGAGATAACCGATATAGCCAAATGTATGTGTACAACTGATCACACCTATTTGAAAACTTTGGACATACCATTCCAAAAACAGGGACATTAATATGGAATTGACCCCTGGGCAGTAGCTCATATCTGTGAGGAGCTGCCTTATGTGAGTGAAAGTCAAGTAATTATTTAGGAATTATTTATTAACATACACTAATTACTAATCATTCCCCTTTAGTATCATCATTATCTGATATACACTTCAGTGGGCTGGGATTCTTTGACTTTTAGAAGGTCCAGACATTTGTTAATGTTTTCATGTTTCCTTCAAAATATAGGTCTGCAGAGGGTCTATAGTTTCAGTTTTTATTATGTAAGCTACATTTTCAAAGGTAAAATCGATGTGGGGAAAATTATAACTAAGGAACATTTTCTATTTCAATAATACTTTACATAGGTTAAATAATATTATAAGGTGGAGTACATTAAGAAATGGTTATTAAACTCAGAATGTAGTGGGTGAGTGACATTAGCCAAAATGGACATTGCCTTGTGTGTGGCTCTGGCCTTATACACCGAATACTGTTGAGTTCAGTGCCCGTTATTTTCCGACATATGTTTACAATTTTTCCAAGTCTGTTTTTGTTCATTTCACTTATATTGTCAAACCAGCAGACCATAGCAAAGGCTAAATTGACTCAAAAACAGTTAAATAAAAAGTTTTCAGAGGTGATGTTAACATTAAACCCCTTTAATTTTCTTTAAAAAAAATGTCTCTGATCTGCTTTTTTACATATATATTCTGTATTGGTGTCATCATAGACTATAATTAACAACAATAACATCTAAATAGGATTTTTTATATTCGATAATGTTCTCTACATTAATTTAAGCTCTAACCATTTCTCAGTGTGCTCTACCTTATAATATTCTTTAACCTATGTAAAGTATTATTGAAATAGAAAATGTTACTCATTTAAAATATTCCCACATAGATTTTACCTTTGAAAATGTAGTTTACATTATTCAAACTAAAACTATAGACACTCTGCAGACCTTTATTTTGAAGGCAAAATGAAAATTAGAAGTCTTATTGTTGCAGCCAAATGTGACTTGTGACTTGAAAACAATGACTTGGTCCCACCTCTGCTTTATTATAGAAACTTCCAGGCTATCTATGTTCTAATATTAATTGGTCAAATACTATATATCTGACTTGGTCGCAGGACCTGTTGTTGCTAGAGATTGCATGGGTTCCCTCTTGAGTTTGAATTTTGAGCCCCACACTCATGATATTCAGAACAAACTTAAGGTAGAGGTTTTAGTTCCTGTTTTTAAATGTCCATTACATTACCTTTTTTTCTATTAACTGTGAATGTTTCTTTAAAAGTCTGTTTTTTATTTTGCAAATGTTTTATGAACTATTTATAAGATGTTATTGTATCTTTACTTTTATTTTGTTTTAGTTTTCATTTGGTGTTTTTTATATTGTTGTATCATAGGGCACAACTGTAGAAGAGACTCTGGTTACATAAAACTGTTTAACTCTATTGCAAAATTCACCCATAAACTGACCCATTAAAATAAATGGGTGACATAATCAACAAAAAATTATACAGTGTAAAAAGTAAACACTGAACTCAGACAATCGTGTCGGTCAAATGATGCTCCCAATACTGTAAATCTACTCTATATCTATTTTTCAGTAGTGCACAGTTCAAATTGAATAGAGGACAGATCTCAATCTTGGACTCTTGAGCCTGCCTGGAGTTCCTGAGACCAGGCGAGGCCACAGGACATGTTTTGGAATTAAGAATATGTGAATAATTGAACTAAATACAAAACAATTATCCAGACAGACATACAAGTATTTAGACAGACTATTATTCAGACAGACGTGTTCAGACAGACAAGTATTCAGAAAGACAAGTATTCAGACAGACAAGTATTCAGACAGACAAACAGACAGACACTTTTCCAGAATGATAGGCAGGGAGACAAGTGTCCAGACAGATGTACAAATGTAGAGGTTATCCCTGCTGGCACACCATTTCACAGCCCTACCTGGTACAATGTCGATAAGTCTTTCACTCAGGTAATAGTCGTTAGGGTTAAGGTAAGGCAGCTGCTGCATGTAGATTTTGGGAATAAGGTAGAGCACCTCTGCCACTTCTCCGTCCTCGATGATGGACAGGCGCTTGACTGAGTCTGTGCGTTTGACCCGGGTGGGGCGCTCCACTTTGTGACTGCGGCTGGAGCTGCACAACTTGCTCAGGCGGGTGAGGGTGGGCATGTCGCCCGACTCCCCCTCAGCCGTACCACAGAGCAGGGTGCAACACTCTAAATACAACTCAGCCAGAATCCTAGAATGGCTTTCAGCTGTAACAGGTCACTTCAAACCTCTGGCACAGAGGAAAAGGTTTAGGGGAAAGGTCTTGGAAATCAGAAATCCATCACCGCAGGTCAAGCAAAAGCTCCATTGAGAGTATTGTGGACACCCAAAATAATATCCTCCTGTAAATCTTCTTCAGTGGATCCCCTATAAGTAGATATCTGAGACCTCCAGACGAGAGGTCACTCAACAAAGGAACATGTATAGCAATTTCCGGCTTCAGCATCAAGGTCAAGACAACATATTGGAGGCAGAGATCAAAGAGCAAAGAGTCTACAGGTAGACAGCAGAGCAGGAAAAGAGGCTTACACTCTCTTCAACTCAGCCAGATCAGCCTGCTTCGTCCCTGTCTTCTTTAAGCAGCTTAGGACTGACGTAGACTCCATGATTATCTTCAGGGTGGGGTTAGGTGGCCTGGGGATGTCTTTGTCACACTCGAAGGCTCTTGTACATGATGGGTTCTCTGGGAGAATAATTATAAAAATAGAAGCACCACCAGAAACAGAAATTCACTAGGAACTGGTTACTTTAAGATTAACATCTTAATACTTTAGTTGTTTTTTCTCTCATTGTTTTTATACTTCAAGATTTGATACAAACAAAGTTTGGGAATTGTGAGATATACAAATAAAACTACATGCTATTTTGAAGTCATCTACTAGACTTAATATTAATCCATGATTGAAAAAAACAACCTTGGCATTGCTACCACCGTGCTTCTACCACATTGATCGATGATTACATTCTGTCTGCATGTCAAGTTCCATGCCTCCACTTCTGTAATGTGGTGTCTGAAGGAGTGAGAACGAAGCAGATAGAGTTGAGTTTAGGCGATGTTTTTAATGAAACATTGGACTTGTTTTACTATACTTATGGGGATTACTGTACACACAAGCACAGACACACACTGTGATCCTCAGGATTAGTGGGATACTAAATATGTAGAGACCAGCTGGTCTTGTAATCTTAAACTACCAATATTTGAGTTTACTGTTAAATTCCTAAAACAGGATTTCTAATAACATAAAAAAATAAAAGAGATAAAGGCGATGTCACAAACTAGCCCATTTTGTCCATCATTGGATTTGTTTCAGACTTAAAGATGAATTGAAGATTACAACCTACTGAGGTTGATAGAGAACTGAATTTACTGTCATATGCCAAATTTAGACATCATCAACCTCAGTAGGTCAGAGGTAATATCTGAGATGAATAGGCAGAGAATGTTAACTATTTTCATCCCAGTGTGCAATGAGAACCTACTGCAAAAGACATACTCATGCTCCAATGAAGGTGCACGCAAATTAAATTAAAATGTCCATTGATTCTTAGTGTGTAGATGTCTTTTAATTTGACTGGATATTGATACAAAATATGACTGAATATAAAACATGAAACTACCGGCTAATAGGTCTGTAAGGTGAACAATGTCCAACAGAACACATTTAATATTAACCAGCTAGCTCTTTGCACAGACTGAACAGAGTCACTGACCAAAGTCTGTATGAGAGTTTTACCTCCATCAACTTGATGTTAGATGGTTCCTAACCCTGAATGTAATCTACGGTATAAGAATGTAATGAATGTATTGCTAATACATTAACCTTGGTATTAACACCACTCACTGTCAAAGTTGTCATGTCTTGGCTTACTGAGGTTTGATATTGATTTAACTTAGATTATGCACAAATTAACAAAATAGTACATATTCAGACCATTATGAATCTTTACAAAATTATTATCCCAGACTGCTTTTTAAATTAAGGGTTTCTATTTTACTATATCTAGTAAATGCAGATATTGCCCACAAAACAGATATAGGAAAAAAATTACATCCACTCCAAAGATCAAAATAACAAAAAGGAACAAACCAGGGCTTGGCCTCTATTTCCAACTGAATCCATCCTACATACGTCACATCAGCTACACGAATACAGAAGGACTGCCAGGGCACTTGGCTGTACATCCTACAAGTGACAACAATGTTTTTTTATCTGCATATTTTTCCACCCACAAAATCGAGCAGACATCTACCCTATGATCCGATAACGGAGGCTTTCTTTAGGACATGCTGGTGTGGTCTGCTGCAGTGGAGCACTGCCCCGATAGCACACACTCCTCTTTTGTAATGCCTGTCTGTACGTGTGGCTTCTATAGCTTCCCACCCAGTCAAACCACCAGCACCCACACGAATCAAATAGCCATGCGCGCACAAGCACACCACATACACAAACACAACATAAACACAACAACAACATTGCAATGTCATTTTAGACATCCACTTCTGGGGAATCATTGAGAGAAAATAATTCGTAATTTCCTCAGTCACTTGCTTTCCTCCTCACAACTGTCCAGGAGATATCAACCTGCCTCTGTCTTACCGTCCAGCCCGAAGCAGGAGCCGATTTTCTGGGCGTAGTTGCAGAGCCCACCGTCTGTGGGCAGCTCTTTTTCCTGCTGCTGCAGAGCGCTCCGCTCCCCCATCTCTTCCAAACAGACACTCCGGCAGACACACTCACACGTGGTCCTGTCCAGGCCTTGCTATTACTCTTCTCTCTTTGTCATCAATAATGCAGTGGACACACACAGACAGAGGTTACACACACACACACACCCAAAGAGAGTCAGACTGAAGGCAACACACACTCATGCAGACGCTCACATGCAGAAGAAAGTGCTGACGCTGTGGTTCTTCACACAGCTATGTGCGAGCAGCCAGCGCCTTGTCCAGACTAAGGAGAAGCAAGGTGGTTAGGTTACTGCTGCTGCGGTGGTGCTGTGCGATGCCGCCCCGTTTATCACTGACTCTGTCGGGTAGGTTCTGCTGCAGCATTACAGGTGGGTCGATCTTGCTGGACAATGCTCTGAGGATGGATGGGGCTTTGGAATGGAGGAAGAGCATAAAAATGACTTCCATACCTATTCTTTCACCTTCTTGGGAAACCTTTTCATTGGGCCGAGAGCTCTACAATAAATTAGTTGCTGGAGACATAACATATACAGCTTCATCATATACCAGAGCGAGTGTTAGCAAATTATAGATGTAGAATAATTTTATATATCAGCTGTAGGAAATAACTAACTACAGAAATGAAACTTAAAACACTTGGCAGACAATGTTATCCAAAGCAAATTACTGTAGAGAGCACATACTCTATTATACAGGGCCCACTTGGGAATCAAACCCTCAACCATGGAATTGCAAGTGGCATTCTCTACCAAATGACCTACAAAAAGACTAGCTGTGAATCATGGTGCAATGGTCTATGGCAGTGGTAATTAGTAAATCCAGAGGTGCTGGAACACACACAGTAGGAGAGCTAGAGTGAGAAGTATCCATTGGTTACAGATGTACCAGAACGAAAGAAAAAACCTGAAAACACAACAAAGCAGCGCAGTAGACAAAACAACCAATTGCCTAGCAGAGAGGTTATTTAGCTCTGCATGTTTTTAGTCTGGCAGGAAGGTTTTTGCTAGAATGCCGTGGCTTTGTTTTAAACACAAGAGTGCTTTTTTAACAGCGAGAGGTTCACTTATTACTAGGGATGATCAGAGTATCCATGCTCAGAATGGGCATGGCCTTCCCGGAAGTGGGTGGAGCTACATGGAAGTTTTTTATTCAAGCCTGAAATCGATATGGTTTGCTCAGCAGTTACTACATTCAGACTGAAACCAATTACAGAACAGCGTCCGACTTCAGCTACAAAGCAATGTTGTTGAGCATGGCTGTGCAATAGCTGTGCAAACCATATTGTCAGTCTTAAATTAACCGCTTCTGGGTAGCTCAGAACATGTACATTGGTCAGGGTTTTTATAAGTTTGTGCAGCTGTACACTGATGGGTCAAAGGATCCGACCACTGGGTGGGTTAGTGTGGGTGTGTATGTGCCAGAATTGAATGTTCAGGTGTTCCAGAGGGTCATTGACCGGGTGTCGGTGTACACAGCAGAGATGGTGGCAGTGATTCTTGGGTTGAGGTGGGCGAAGGAGGTGAGGCCTATGAGGGTGGTGGTATGTTCAGAGTCAGCAACGGTGTTAGGCAGCATCCGGACTGGTAGATCAGATAGAGGTGATGTGTTGGTGGAACTGATAGTGTTGTTGTTGGGGTTAGAAAGGGTGGTTAGGTTAGGTTGGATGATGGCTCATGTGGGGGTGGAGGGTAACAAAGTGACAGATGGGTTGGCTACGGGGGAAGTTAAATCTTTGATACGGATGAGGGGACTGGACTGTTGGCAGGGGAAGTGGGATGGTAACAGGAAGGGGAGAGGGTATTATGAGGTACAGCAGACAGTGAGGGTAGAGATGGGGTACTATGGGGTGTAGGAGAGAAGAGGTGTTGTGGTGTAGGTTGAGGATAGCGCACACATGGTTTAATGCAGGTTTGAAGGTGGTGGGTAGGCATGAGAGAGGTCTGTTTGATGGGTCTGTAGTGGAGGAAACGGTGGAACATGTGTTGTTGTA
>JACXGM010025897.1:0-15092 GCA_016801145.1 Umbra pygmaea | reverse complement strand
AATTACCTCATCGTGCTTAACAGCAGCTCTTTGCTCACATACACCACGGCTATCAGCGTTTAAGATTCTTAGAACTCAGTTTATGAATACATTTTGATACTACAATTCCTAATGTGTTTTGTGATTTCTGTTTAGGTTGGTAAGAGTGGTAACATCCCAGCAGGCACTACGGTAGATACTAAAATCACTCACCCATCTGAGTTTGACTTCTACCTCTGTAGCCATGCCGGCATTCAGGTAAGAAGCAGACATCCCAACGTACTCTGATGTTAGATTAATTATAACATTAACTTACTCGTTTATATTGAGGGAAGTCCACTGTATTCTTAGCTAGCTAACGTTAGCATCATTAGCATGATTAGCTACATTTGGCAGACCTTGATAGCTATTTACAGCATTGCTTTCAGTCAAAGTGCATTTGATAATATGAATGATGATGGTAATGTTGACATTTCCCAGCCCGTATAGTATAATTCTGATGTAAAAGTAATGAGCCATTTAAAGCCATCGGCCCTAACCGTGTGCCTGTCTGCAGGGGACCAGCCGACCCTCTCATTACCACGTCCTTTGGGACGACAACCATTTCACCTCGGACGAGTTGCAGGTGCTAACCTACCAGCTGTGCCACACCTACGTGCGCTGCACCCGCTCCGTCTCCATCCCGGCACCAGCCTACTACGCCCACCTGGTAGCGTTCCGCGCCCGCTACCACCTGGTAGACAAAGAGCACGACAGGTATGGAGCACAACATTGTCTCAGACGTTCTGATCACAACCAGATATGGACTTCAAAGCTCCACTCTATTTTTGTCATTGCAACCCTTGAATCTGGGAGTTTGTTTGAGCGCGAGATTGGACGCTGTCTGTTAAACCCCAACCCATGATCCAACAGTCTTAAAGCCACTGCTGAGGTAGCGTGGGAGATGGAAAGGGACTTTCGGTGAACGAGCTGGAGGTCAGACTTAAGTCTCGTTCACCAAAACTCCTATTCCATCTCCCACCGCTTTCCAGTCTAAGATAGGCCTTTAAAAACATAAACAAGACATTTTGGACTGATGCACCCTTTTCTGATTCCAGTGCGGAGGGCAGTCACACGTCAGGACAGAGTAACGGCCGAGACCAGCAGGCCTTGGCTAAGGCGGTGCAGATCCACCAGGACACACTGCGCACCATGTACTTCGCTTGATCCCCTGAGCCAGTATGGGTGAGCCCCGCCCACAAAGGGAAGAAGCTCCTCCCACCCAAAACCCCCCTTACCTTATGAGGCGTGACTGGCGCTGGGTTTGTGCCGGGGGATATTACAAAGGTCCACCGAAACCAATAGAGGAGGGTTTCTATCCCACAGTGTCTACAATTGTATTAGAATCCACACAAAATGGAATTCTTACCTTCTCTCTGGCCCAATCTTTAATTATTCGACATTTACCGTGTGAAACGATTTCTCCGAAAATGAGCTGTGGTGAAGTGGAGTCATATTTAACATGTTGTACATTTTGTTTTGTATATGTAAATTTGGAGGGGTAACAGACATGTTTACAGAGCAAAGGACAGAAGAAAATCTGTATTACTTTTTGTACACTGTCAGTCTTGTACTTAATACAAATCTAGGGGGCAGCGTCATCAGGACTTAGGGTTGTCAAAAATGTACATTTAATTTCACCCTCGGTAAGGTTTTCCCATTTTGTTTATTTTTGTTTAATTTGCCCCAGGTTTGAATGGAGGTAGACTTATCAAAGACAAGGCCCTGCTGAAAGGTTAAATATTCATTCTTACTCTTCACAACTTTTATTTTTCAACCATTCTAAGCAAAGTGCACTGAGCAGATGTAAACTTTAATCAGGACAAAAGTACTTAACACATTGTTGATTTCATTTGTATGTACAACTATGAATATCACAGCATACTGGCCGCTGAGCATTTACCCTCCATCAACACTGGTGACCAACACAAGTTTTTTACGCTTCATCAGATGACCGCTACGAAATATTTTGCATGATAGTTTTCATTAGAATCTTAAACTGTTAACACTTACGTTTGATCATGACTTAATCAAATGTATTTATTTGAAATCAATGACAATTTACTTCCCTTGTAATCAGAGGGAGGGATTTGTTTTGTCAATGAAAAGCCTGTGCGACCAGCGAAACTACAAAAATTTCAATGGGACCGGTTCCCAACAGACATTCATGTTCTCTGAGCCACAGTGCATGCTAACAAATCTACATAGCAGGGTTTCAAGTCTTTTTATGTCTGTTGTCTCTTCAGTGTCGCCTTTTTTCATGTAATTGTTAAATTTGCGTGTAGATGTAGCCTCGTAAATCTGCCTGATCCCAGAAGCTTATAGGTCGACCTTATCGCGTTTAAATGAATTTTGCTCAACGGCCATTGAAGAACACTTCTTGTTCAAACACTTTGATATACGAGCACTGCCAGACTGATATCCGTGATGCATTTTTATGTAAGCATCCGGGATCAGGCGGCTATGCCAGGCTATCAATGCCAGGCTATGTTTGCCAGGCAATTCCAGATGACGTGCGCATTCGATTTGAGCAATTTGAACATTAACCCTTTCTGTACTAGCATGAACTTTTTGCCACCGAAACGGTGTCTTTCTTTTGTTTTTTTGCTCCCTGCGGGGGAATGATGCTAAATTAATTTAGTGCGAGCCTTTTATGAATCGGTACAATAGTGAAGAAGGTAATGTGAAAGTTACACTTCTAAGCTTAGGGACTGAACTAAAGAATGGGTAAGGATTCTGTAGAGGTGAAAAGATTCCAGACTGTCATTATGTTCGGTTTCTTTTTATGCCACAATAAAGGGGCAAGTGTTTGTATTCAAGCTACGTTTTTTTTTTATGCAACTGGTTTTTAATTGTGGGTCTTTGTAGCATAGCCTTGTGAGATAGGAAACATAAATATATATATATATATTTTGAATACGCTTCTAGAAAACATTGTTAAAATTATAGAAAACCTTTTTTATAATTGGCCCATAGTTGAATGAAATGAAGTCATATTAACTTTATTTGTATACACAGAACGTACATGCAAAAATTGTAATGCCTTCCAAAATTGTCCTAGAAATTCTACTAATCATGTTTTTAGGTTGTTTGTATTTTTCGGTTTTCTGTTTTCAGTTTTAGCAGTGGGTTCTTTATTTAGCCTAGATTGGATGGCTTTCTTCTTTCTAACTATGCATTGTTTTTAACCAAGATGTTTTAGCAGTAATGTTTATCAAATATGAATTTAGGTCATTTGTAGAGTAGTAGTCTGTTTGTGCTTATTTTATTTTGCTTGGTGCATTTATAGAGTTTTAGTGCTTCTTTCCTATACCTTTTTGTAATGGTATACAGGAATTGATTGTCCTCATTTTGTAGTAGTGTATATTTTATAGCACATAAATTGGGTATAAGCTTTGTAGAACACACAATCACTCATATGCCAAACAAGATTACAAATTTTGTAAATAATTGTCCTACAGATATTGAAGCACAAGAGGACATTGTAATTACTGGTGCTAGATGTCACTTCTCCTGTCGATAATGACACCCTAAACTTTCAAGACTGGTCCAAGAGGCACTTTACTTGCCACCAATATGGTAATAGATACTGAAGTGTTTTTGAAGACCATTTATTTTCTCCTTAATGACATTCTTCTCATTACTGAAATCCGACTGACTGTGTTTGTGGGGCATTCTAAGAAATCAAGTACTTGATATTTACTGTTGTCAATATTATTGTTAATTGGTGCTGGTCTCGGGACGTGTCAATTTGGATGCACTTTTTGATAGTGATGAAGAAGGTATGAATTCCATTGATTAGTCAATCCCGTTGGAAGCTCAAGAAACGTATTTAGATTTGGGTGCAGTTGTGTTGAAATGGCTGCGTGTCCTCTACCTCCTGTTACCTGTGATGTTATGATAACATCACACTATTAGTCACTTCTTCATAATTACACATTGATCAATGCCTATCATGTATAATGGAATTTACATTTGCCATGTAATCGAACGTATGTCATGACCCATGTATGACAGTTGGCAAACATGTATTCTGTTTTCTTAGCTTCATAGTTGCACACGCTATCCTGAAGCTTGCTCAGATATAAAAACATCAACACAATCTGCAGCGATTAGTTGAAACACCAAATTGTTAAATTGTTGAACCAAGCTTAAAAAAAATATATTATTATTTGTATTTTTTTAACATATTGCACCCTTTTGAGCAGCATTCATTTTTAGCACCTTTTTTTTTACATAGTAACTGCTGTGCAAGCAACATACTGGTACCGCGAAGGCAAACAAAAATCATTGCAGCTCGCTCACAATTTGTTGATTAGGATTAGAATACAGCAGGGTTATTGGAGAGGAATCTCCTATGCAGTGTTGGGTAAAGCTACTTTTCAGTTACATTCCAGTTACATGTAGAGTTCACAAGTTTTGGAAGTCCCTAATTAAGACAAAATGATCAGGTAAATGGAGTTCATATCTTGAGTAACCTATAAAACAAATAGAAATAGTAAAGAAAATATCAATCATGGTCACCCGTAAGATATGAACTCCATTTACCTGGTAATTTTGTCTTAATTAAGGACTTCCCAAAACTTGTGAACTCAACATGTAACTGGAATGTAACTGTACAAGCTACTTTACCCAACACTGCGCATATGTTGCTTGAGTTGGGTTTATTGAATGCACCGATTCAATTTAACATGAACAGTTATGACCGTTAGATGAGGTTGTTCTTGCTGTAGAAACTGATGGTGCATCACTGACCAGTGTGTTTGTCCATTGAAATGGGACTCTTCTGCTTTCAATGTTGATAGGATCAGCTCAAGTAGTCATGGGCTTTTCCCGTTTTCGCCTACCTAAAGCCCAACTAACCCACTGTTCAACCTGAACTTGGATCTTCTAAAAATGTTTTTCTTGTTAGTGCTTATGTGTTTTAAGTTACCTATTTATACCCTGCACCTTAGATTGTACCAGACCTGTACAGCATTGCTTTTTCTGAAAAATTATCAAACATATGATAACAATGTTCTCTTTGCACTAAAATAAAAAAGTATATGTATATTTTTGAGCTATTTTGAGTCTAGTCACTAGTTTGTCATCTCGGATGGAAGGTGCTCTTTTGGACTCTTGCTTTGAAAGGACAAATGCCGTTAAGTCGAGTTGTATATGACTCAGTTTGTATATGACTCAGTTTGTATATGACTCAGTTTGTATATGACTCAGTTTGTATATGACTCAGTTTGTATATGACTCAGTTTGTATATGACTCAGTTTGTATATGACTCAGTTTGTATATGACTCAGTTTGATACTTACCGTACATTGTTCAAAATAAAGCTAGCTAGGTTTTCTGCTTATACCAACTTGTTGCTTTGGATGTGGGTTACACACCACTGCCAGACCACCATTTTAGATCTAGACCATTTTGTCTCCGGGTTCTCCAGCCAACAAGCATACAGTGAGTGATTTACTTAAAATGCCTTTTAATGTCCGAATAACAATAGATAAAGAACCTTTATTTTTCTTTGCTCTTCAATCAGCCGATGAGCAGCTGGACTTTCAAGTTCATCTTTGTATACATCCTGATTTGTTCATTATACTGGTCGTGCATAGACTAGTGCCAAAGGACTGAGACTAATTGGTCCCGAAGGTTTTGTTGGAGTATTACTTGGGATGTGGTGCTCTCCGTAATTAGGAACCTGGTGCATCAACAACTGGGGCAGTTCAAACTATTAGCATATCAGTATGTAGGAATTATCTGCTAAACCTTTTTAGATTTTTGTCAGAAATCAGGTACGTAAGAATTGCCATTGGGAACTCTGCAGTATATGGGTAGCTGGTGTCATACCAAATCAAATATTGGGTAGATTAAAAACTGAAAAATAGAAAGTTCAAGTGACGCAACGTGACATTTCAGTCATTTAAACATCTATACTAGTGGTTGTATAATGTTGGCTAGCAGAAACCGTAACCTGTAATACATTTCAACTTCTTGAACTGGAAGGCATTATATGGTAATAGATCATTTTACCTGTCCTTTAAACCTGTCCAAACCCTTTTAGAACATGTATTGTCTTAACGCCAGAACAACCAAGTCCTATTGTTTTCACCTTGCTCAATTAATGCCAATATCAATCTATTCATCTGAATCGTTGTCAAGCAGTTGCCATCAGATTTGTACTGCCAAAGTCTTGATTATGCAAGGGGGGAAAAATAACTGAACGTTGTAACTAAAACGAATAGTTTGGTATATTGCTCTATTCTTATCCATCCTATATATTTTTCTATGAAGATTTTTTTCCATCATTTATTTGCGTGACAGATTTAAAGGTCATTGATGGTTTAGCTTCTAGGCCTCCAAGCCTCTGGCAGGGACCCCCAGATGTGCCAGAGTTTTGTTGTAGCCCTGAACAGGCACACCTGACTAGGCTTGTCAGTTAGTCATCAAGCCTTTAATTATAGACTTACAAATGCCTGTTTGTTACAACTGCGAAACTGTGGAATGTCTTGGGGCCCCAGGAACAAATTTGAAGATCTGTGCTTTGCTTCTTCCATTAGTTTTTGCTTTTAGTTGTTTTCGCTGAAGTGGTTTTATAGCTGTGAATTTAGCAGAACATCGAACATAGAAAAGAAATCCTCGGGGGTTACAGCACAGTCTACATCATGGTAGTCGGTGGTTCGATCCTGACTATGGGTTCTCTGACTTTCCCATGAACCTCCAGCAAGAGGCAGCACAAATTAGCATAATGCTGCCCGGGATTTGGGATAGATAAGTCTAATCATCTATCCTGCCAAGTCGCTCTAAAACGACTCCTTGTGTTCAGATCGATCGCCTGTAAATTCAATCACAGAAGTATAGTCGGTGAGCGTAATTATCCCATGAATGATCCGACTAAAGGCTTCGGTGTTGGATGAGCGGTGTGAAAATGAATCGGCGGCTTGAACCATGTGCGCACCCCTCGTTATCCCACAGATCTGCCCAAGGAGTTGCGGAGCTGCCGACTAGGCAGGATTACAGGGGGACATGGGGAGGGGGGGTCCTCTTATTTTGCAGTATGTGGCTCCTAAACAACAGGAATGTATAGGCAACCATGTAAATGACAAGATTCATATCTGTGACACTATTTTATAAAAGGGGCAAATGTCTGAGAAAATATCAAATCGGACAAAGTATGTATCATCAGAAATGTCTCTCCCCTTTGTGTTCTTACAGTTAAATAATATCACTGTTTAGTAGAGTAGAATTGATTTTCTTAACACAAAGTGAACAAGGAATGTCCTTAAATCCATCTTATTGTTAGTATTTAGATAAGTGGGACTAACATTGATTTTATGTAGATTTCTTTCTAACCAATTCTGCATGATAATCTGTTGTTTAAAACAAACTACAAATCAAAAGTAAGACACTAACATCCCTTGATTTAATACATATTCATCCCTTGATAAAACTGGAATCAGCAGTAATTAGAGCTGAGGTTTTTGGATAATCCTCTTCACCTTTGCCCTCCTAGATTGTGTGAATTCTTCAGGCTCTATCAGGGTGTTGGAGATATGGCTAGACAGTAGCTATTAGTCTTTCCATAAAATCTTTCAAACATATTTGTCAAAGCTGTAAATTCCACTCAGGAACACTCACTGTATTCTTGGTAAGCAAATGTTGTATACAGTATGTAGCCTTGTTGTTGGTTATTGTCCTGCTGAAAGGTAAATTTCTCCTCCAGTGTCTGTAAAGCTTCTAGGAGTTGGCCAGTACATTGCTCCATTTCATTTCGTAATAGAAACCTCTCCAGGCTGTGCCAATGTCAGTTATATCTCATGTGTCAGTTACTCACAATGTCAGTTATATTTCATACCATAATGCAGCCACCAACGTGTTGACCAGGAGGAAGTTACTTTGTGAGGTGTTGGATTAGTCCCAAACAGAAGGCTTTGCATTCAAGCCAAACATTTTTATTTATTTGCCATGTTATTTTGCAAAATTACTTTTGGTGGCTTGATGCATACAAGCATAAAGACTGTTTCTATATAGGTTATTTTCACACTACTTAGGTCATTATTACATTTATTGTAATAATTTATTATAATTTGTTACTTAATTGATCCATCCTCAGTTCTACCATCATAGATTTATTGCAATTAAACTACTTTAGTTTTAAAATGAACTAAGTTGTTCCCTGATCAGTCTCCTTCCTAAGGTTCTGTTCTAATGGATTAGTCTGCTATAATACATTATCCCCATGGTTAACCTGCTTACAGAGAGATTCACCTATTTAAATTGTAACCAATCACTGCCCTTATAGCTTTTCTGGTAATCTGTGCTTAAACCCCATTTCTCACCGCACGTCATTTGAGGTGATTGGTTAAGAGAGGTTTTAGGCTTGTCTTAAAAAAAAGACTGCATATTTATGCAATTATTTGTATATTTTTCTCTTATCAATGTATTTTGTATTGCTAAACATGATGCAAAGGGGTGGTTTATTATTATTATTGTCCTCGCCGTATCTGTTTCCAATAGTAAGATTGATAACCGTTTTCTGAGCACGACTGTTAATGTCCTTATCCAAATTTGGCATCTGGACGTGGGATGGATTCAAGTCAGTCTTTTTCTCTGTGTGTTGTCATAAGTGAATGGGGCATTGAAACCATTCATGAAAATATTTGATCATGCATTTTTTGCTGTTCATCAGAGAGCAAAAGCTTCCTTGTTTCATTAATAAGTACCTCTTAACTTTTAAATCCGACAGGAACATTTAGACATCTGTACTCTTAAAACATTTTGGCTACATGAAAGTGTCACCCCGGTGCAAACATTGGCTTATGATTTCATGTGTATATTTGATACGCTTGTGTGACGAGCTGTAGTGTCTGAGTGTACACATCGTGGTTGTTGAGTTGTTAGTTTCTGCTGATCTTCTGAAATTACAAATTAGACCGTAAACGCGAGATTCAAATGCAAAATGTATCTCTCTCTGTCCCCTAAGAATCTCTGCAAATGTAAATGTTCTTGAGACACCAACAACCTATAAAATGTACAGTTGCACTTTGACAATAACATGTCAGGGTTGCTGTCCCGAAACAATATTCCAATTACGTTATAGATGAGAAAGATGACAAGTTGGCTTTGCTTTTGTTTTCTTTTCTCATACTGTATGTCTTTGTTAGAATTAGACGTAGTCTTTTCTACAAACCCATTTATATAGTTTTTCTAGGTAGACCTTAGTTGAGCTTATTCCACTAGTCTTTGACTTAGCCATCCTCCCGTATTACTCACATTGATGCTGTCTACAGCGATCAGAGAACAAAGATCTTTATTAAATCTACACCAAACAAATGCTATTAGATTTTGCCAAATTTTCTAGCGCATTTGTCGAGTAAGACTGACATGGGTATTTGATATTCTTCTGAAAGCATTGTGGGTTTCAGAATGGCTTTTATACGAACTCCGTTAACTACCTCAATACAGTCTTGGGTGCTAGTGATGAATACCCCCAATTTATGACAGACAAATAAATTGTAATGACCAAACAACTCAAGCCAATACTGTGTGTTATGTAGATGTTATTATAATTTTCAGAGCAAACTTATTAATTATGGATGAACTTTGTTTTTTAATATAAAGTTCAAGGGACCAAATTTTGTAATTGGAGATAAGTAAGTCAGTGTTCTTACATGCATGAGAGTCTGCCCTTTTTTAATGTTTATGACAAAAACAACCAATGAACACTTGGCCAGTAGAAACAATGAAAAAATTGGTCACATGGCAATATGCTGTTGTCGTGACTGAAAGAAACTGACGTGCCAATGTAAAGGCTTTTTAGATGGACCATTTGTCACTATTTATATTCCAGCAATACATTGTTTGGTAGTGTGAAAACAAAATGGTGGGCTTTAGATATAGATGCTTGTAAATGGGCATGGTGTATACAGAGCAATAACCACTGTAGCCAAAGCTAGTCTTGTGATCCGCCTGACATGGTGAATGAGTATAGCAGGTCTTATAATAAGAGGAACAAGCACTAGTGGTCCAAAGTTGACTACGGGATGAAGCAAAGACTTATGCTATCAGCATTAGAGAGCTGGTAACTTGGCACACACATTAGTAATGTATTTTCGCATGTTACACTTCATAAAGGGAATACAAATTTTTAACTATACTTTCCTCAATGTAGTTTACATTGTAACACAATATCCTGATGTAGTTTACTGCCATATATCAGTCAAAAGGAGAGTGAATTTGGTTAGGTACAATTCATTGGTTTTATGGAGATTAAAGTTATTCTGTCACTGCATCTACGCTAGAAACATCTTGTTTTGTGTGTGCGTGTGCTCGCGTGTGTGTGTCTTCAGTAGACCTCTCTTCCACCTCCCCTTTTCAGATTACCCATTTGATATACAGCGCCACATAAAATGAGTTATACATTACATTTTCTGTAACATTGGAATGATCAGTATTTGTGTTTTGCACTTTCAAAGCCGTTAAAAGACAGAGAGTTGAAGTCTGTGCAGACAAGAATTAAGGCAATGTGTTTTATGCTATTGAGAGGAATAATAAGGAATAGTATGACTTTTAAGAGCTTTTCTAAAGGTAAAAATGTGTATATATAAATATATATTCATGACGTACCTCATAAGCCTGATATATGCTGCATTGACTTTCTCTTTTTTTTCATTTACTTTTTGTCCAGTACAATTTAAATCTCCCCTTTGGGAGGTTTGATTTTCACAAGGCTGTGCATATGCCATGCAAAACCTGTTTATTATTATTTTTGTATTATTGCTCAAGAGGACGCTGTACTATTGGTAGCTATCAGATAAGTGTATTTTTTAATCTTAGGACAAAATACATGCCCATGCGGAATTATCTGTCATTTATGCAATTGTAAACAATACATTTGATCGTCAGAAAAAGTCATTGTAGCTACGTGTACATACCACTTTCTTTTTAGCATTCTGCGTCTAAAGAACCTACAATATTGTCAGGGGTTCAGTCAATGACAAATGCATGTCATTTTTCCATTACCTAACCTAAAGACGTTGTGTCTGTTGACTCAGGTATTCCCATAAAAGGGCTGTATCTGCAACCGCATCCCCCCCACCCCAAAGTCCTACACACACCTGTCTTAAGATAGCCTTAAAGATTCAAATGGGATACATTGTTATAGTATTTTTGGCCTTAAAAGTACAAAATTATGCACTAGAATGCACAACTTGCAAACACTTGATTCCCATATAGCCACCTTAAAAAGTAGAAAAACGAATGCGTCAATGCCATATCTACCTCCAATGAATGTAAGTGTCCTGGAGATGCAATCACCCCCCCCCCCCCCCCCCCCCCCCCCCCCCCCCCCCATTTATTACGTAAAAAACAAAAGGACAATCATCAGACCATAGATTCCCCATGTCATGACTTGTTCTGACAGTAAACACAATGTCCAGGGCATTCATTTCCATTTTAGTATGTATGTCAAAGGGGATATTCATTTTCGTTTTTCATGTCAAAGTAAGCCATGAAGTGACCAAAGTTTTCGTTCGCAAAGGCAGCCCTGCACAGTCCTCTGAAGTCAAACCTCCCTTGCGTGTCATTCTAACTTTCAATAACACATGCCAAAACGTCATTTCCTGTCATTCCTATAAAGGTGCGGTGTTTCATATGTTGGGATTCATTTCTAATCTCTTTGTTTTTCTTGTTGTCAACGTGTGAGCTTATCTCATTTTTTGTTAACAATAATGATTACAAAAACAAAATATGCTGTAAACCCCTAATAGGAAATAATGTGAATATGTATCACTTAATAGTTCACTTTTTGGCTTGACTGTAAATTGCATTCATTAATAAAAATGTAAAGTTTCTCAATGTGTCTTTTAATTAGAATGAATGGTTGAAACTACGTTTGTTAATAATGTTTTCAGTCATGAAGATATTTTACGATTTTGTAGTCAAATAACGCCATAGGCGTTTACAGCGTGTATGATGGGACGACGTCAAAAATTTACAATCTGGCGTGTTACTTGATCGTTAATTTATGTTTTTCATTTCAGTTTACTTTCATCCCTGGTATGGGACAGATCAAAGCGTTGTCCCATCTGCAGAACACTTTAGAAAACGACTAATAACTTAATGTCCATTCATGGATTATTGTGTAAAGTCGAGCTATATTCCCATCATGTTTCGACAGACTTCCATCACAGTATTAAAATAATAAAGGTAAGCACGTTCTATCAACCGTGATGATTTCGACATAGGTAATGATAAAAAAGCATTGTGGGTAGTGGTTTTTAACGCTAGTGGAAAAGCGTATGTGCCCATCTGGTCTTGGTGTGTGCTTTACACAAAAACGTGTAAATCAAGTAATGTTGTACGACCAAGGCCACGTTATTAGATTATTATGGATGTGATATAGGGTGAATTGTCCTAAAGTGGAACACTGCCTAATGTGGGACAATAAGTTCTAGTGCATGCAGGTCCCCCTTAAATACATGAATGTCAGTGAAACTATTGGTAGCCATAGCTGTGGTGTCGTGTGATTAAAAATTGCAGATGTGTCATCTGCAATATGCTTTACACACATTAGGGCAATTTAGCCTACTTTGCATTTTCCAAAACATCAATTAATATGGGGTCTTCTAGTAATATGAATATGCAGACATTACAACTATACATCAATACCATTCGTACCACATAATAAAACAGATGAGAACAAAAAAGTATTTCCGTCCATTGGTCATGATAGCCAATAAAATAAACGAATTACACTTCGTGCTGCATCCATGTTCTCCAGACTAGAATGGGAGATCGTGTCATAGTTTCCAATAGCGCAGGCATGTGTGACTTGATCGCATTCGCACTGCAGACGGACATAAAACTGCGTAGTTACTAGTTGGGTACGTGTCGGTGATTTTTTCACGGTAAGTTTTTAAATGTACATTTGCTGTCTACTTAAATCAAACAAAAATTTACAACTTTAACTGAATGAATACATATTAACGTTGGAATACAATTAGGTAGCTACTTCAGAGGAATTTAGTAATAGACAGTTAGGTCCCGCTAAACGAGGACATTATCGGTGCTAAAGTCTGGTAGACATTCTTTCTTGAATTTTTGGTAAACTAAACAAAACTTATTTTTAACGTGATCAGTTCGCTTAGCCACTAGGTTACAGTAGCCTACACTCAATGGTTGATTGTGAGATACTACATGTCAAGCAAGTACTGTGAGTTGCCATAACGTTTTGTACATTTTCTTAATTGTACAGCTCTGAAAACCTCTGCAAAATCATCAGTGTCTTTGGTTTTCTATTGATATTCATGTATTACGATAAAATTGAAAAAAATAACATTATTCCCAAGTATTTGTAGAAAATGGCAGATGTTTAAAATAACAAGAAAGATGCAGTGTTGCTAGACCTCGAATAATGCAAAGAACATAAGTTCATATTCCTTTTTAAACTACACAATACTAACGTTTTGACTTAGTGTTCAGAAATCAATATTTCATATAATAATAATAATTGGCTTTCATGCGTCTTTTCACGCTCTCCACCAGTCTAACATTGATGTTGGGTGACTTTATGCCACACCTGGCGCAAATTCAATCAGCTCAGCTACAGTTTAAAACCTTGTGACCATCCATCCTTTTCTTGATCACATTCCAGAGTTTTCTTTGATTTAAGAAAGAAATGCAGTCGTCTCTAATTTTTTTTTAGAGCTGTGTATTGTTTTCCCGTACTATAACCAACAGAGAAATATGCTAGAAACACATGTTGCCTGTCCCACATGTTAACTTGGAAAACTGTGGGTTGCCCCCGGTAACAGACACATTATACAAAACATTAGTATCCTGCTGGCACAAGACATACAGTAGGCTACACTGGAAAAAAATGAGTTGCATTAACAAATTAAGTAATTTAATCAACTACAGAACACGTTAAATGTAAGGGTTAGACCTATGCTGCGAAATTACAATACTGTTCAAAAAAATAAGTTCTGTGGTTTAGAATTTGGGCACGAGCTCAAGTTTTCCCAGACTTAATACTTTCCTGGTGGACTTTCATTTTGAATCACAGTGCCGATTACCTCACTCCTTAGAGCAGCAGCACTGCCTGCCAGACAACCGACTGCTACAAGGAGACTAGTAACGGCTCCGCGATGCAGCTGTTCCTGGACGGAACAACAACCAGGGCTTTGCTCTGGCTCTCGTGCATCCTGCTGCTGTGCGCCGGGTGCGTAGCGGTGGAGCCCCCGGCAGAGTGTGAGCCAGGCGAGCCGATGCAAGGGGACTGGGAGGGGGGTTCCGGGTCCTCCAACCTCCAGCATCTCCGCCACACTTTTCCAGCCGACAGCCCCTTTGTGATTGAAACACCGGGGACACCTGTCAACTGCTCCCAGCGCTTCTGGCTGCCCTCATCCACCCCTACATGCTGGGACGACATGGCAGGACCGGAGGACTTCGAACAGTCCCGTCTTCTGTTGCTCCAGAACAGGGCAACACTGCAAGCGGTGTCCAAGGCAAGCGAGGTGATGGCAGATGGGGGTATGATAGCCTCATTTAACCAGCAGGCCCTGGAGAACCTGCAGCTGGTCCGAGCAGACTATCTGAATGTAACCGAAACAACAGAGACCATGCAGAAAGTGTTCCTCACCCTGGAGGAAAGGAGGAAGGAAGGGGCGGAGCTCTGGGCCTTTTCAAGGTGAGGGGGTGGGGACAACTCAAATTTAACAAATTTATTGATCAAACATTCCTACTTTTTCTGAATAAATGATTAATGGAATTCAATGGACAATCAATATTATTTAGCAATCAACTTTCTGTAGAGTAGGAGTAGGCAGTTATACCTTTAGGGCCGAATCACTTCTGGTTTCAGACAAGGATTAGGTAAGTGATACTTATACAAGCAGGTTGAAACAACAACTAAGAGTCCATCAGAACCAGTTGCCCATCCCTGCTCCAGAACCCTGTGCAGGCCATCGAACGTACAGATAGTGGCAACAAAGGGGAATACAGATGTTTCCTCTCCTACCAGCGTTGTTAGATTCCTAGCCGATTAGGTCATGTACGATCAGCTACAAGTCGGGTCCTGTCCCACT
>JACXGM010025896.1:0-15107 GCA_016801145.1 Umbra pygmaea | reverse complement strand
ACACACACACACACACACACACACACACACACACACAAGAAAAACTATTGAGTCAAACATCATCCAGAGACGTATTGGTCAGGTCTATTATGCCAAATCAGCTCACATGGAAATACTCTTTGCAATGTTGAGACTAGAGTAACTCACTACCTCCCAGCCATGGACACTGTAATGGAAGGCTTCACATCCCCAGGCTAACCTAGAATGGTCACGTTAACACTGTCTGTGTGGCTTGTGCATGTTTTTTAATACTGTTCTGATGTGTTAAGGCTTTGGACTTTGTTCCCTGGTCACTGTTGAAATGTGCAAGCTAAGTCCTGTTTGGGTACAGAAGGCAAGAGCATAAAGACAGCACAACTTATGATCTTTTCCCCTTGTTTTTTTTAAAGATTGATCAAGACAGAACTCTTCACAACTGATCTTTTGCAGAACTGATCTAAAAAAAAGCCACAGTGTCTTTGTTCTGTTCTTTTGGCTCCACGTTCATTTGAGATTACTTTCTGTCATTTTCATAGCAACACTGTTCTGCCTCCAGGAAAATGGAGTAAACATCATCTGTCAGATTTATATCCAACCCTATGATGTTTGTAACCAGCTGCAGAGAGAAGGTTTAAAGAATGTTGTTGGGTTATTGTGCAGATGTTAGCTGTTCGTACAGTTCTTTCACTTATCAGTGTGTGTCGAAGGTAGTGTGTTTCTGATTTACGTAACACACAAAAGAAGCCAATCGGCACCTAAACCCAACAACACTGACTGACTGGGTTCACACAGAGTACAGGTAATCAGAGATAACATGCAGCCATACAACTACGCCCGCTATAGCTGCTCGCATGGCAAAAAAAAGACATATCCCTGAACACATCAAACACATTATGCCATTCATGTACATTATGCCTTCATGTTTCCAACATGAATCATTTGGTAATTTCCAACTCGCCCAGCATAGATTTTCCAAAGACCTGCAGTTACGTCACTGCAACATTTTTGAAAATACAAAATGTTATTAGGATGTCAACCGAACGCATCCCATGTATCTAGATGTATTTTCAACAATAACGTAACCGCGGGGTTTTGTAAAGCTTTGAGTGGCCAAGTTGGAAATTACCAAATGCAGTGAGGTGTTTTAATGACTGCAGAGGTCATGATTGGTAACTAAAGCCTTGATGAAACCACTGTGTGAATTTAAATTTAAGAGCTACGGATAATGAAATGCAATACATTGGAGGATTGAGAAGCAAGCTGGAAGGTTGTGTTCATATTGTCTAGAAATTACAGCCTGTTTCTATCATACTTCAATAGCATCGTAACAACACACCATCTCTATATCAATTATATTTTCCTAATCATATCCTTCCATGACTGAGAATATATAATCAATATAGTGATGGTATGCTTGTTGTGGATCTAGTTTATTTAAGTATGAAGTTAGGAGAATCATTTTCAAGACCAGGAGAGAGGAGTGACAGTATATGAATGGACCAACAGACACCATTCATTCCTATGGAGAGCAAGTGAAGCCAATTAGAAGCACTTTTTTAACCAAGCATACTGCACAGCCTCAAGCTGAGTGTGATGACGGAGATGTGACGTGAGCAACATCTCTGAAAGTTGTAATTCTTATCTTTGATGTGCCTAGAGAAATCTGAATCATTCCAAATCTTGCGTCTTGCAGAGTAAGGAGAGCGTGTGTAGGAATTGTCCATGAGTGTAGTAGCAGGAGTGACTTTTGGTAAGGATTTGGATACATTTTTTTGTCATTTCGACTCTATGCCTCCATGTTACCCTGGTTGCCTGTGAGCTTCTCCTGGATTATACGGTAATTTCTCTACTGTGTGACAGTAAGTTGCGTGGTTATGACACATTTGTTAGCATATTTTCCCAAAAATGTCTGCTACGGGGCCATAATATGAGATACAAGGTAATGTAGCTTTTTATACATTGTCCTGTTTCTTTAGAAATAAACAATGGACAAATAGAGTCTTTAAACACTTCAGATGTAAATTTATTAGCTGTCAAAGTGACCCCTAAAATGAATGGAATGAATGGAATGCTAACGTAAGGTGGTAACCAGTTAGCATCAAAATCTACCCAGGGCTCTTTCAACTTCCGGATCTAAGACCTTCGCCTGTGGGAGAGAGCCTATCACCAGCGCTGTGATGTCTTCCTTCTAAGCTGTGATACATATGTAGGTTACTGTTTAGTTATCAAAAGCAATAGATTCCAATCTAAACCTAAATTCACACCCCAACAAGAGGAAAAATAGATGACTGTACCCAATTTTCCTTGTCTTATGTTAAATTTAGATCTTTCCCTAACATATTTTAACAGACATATTTTGTAGATTAAGCGGCAGAGCAAGCAGGCAGCCGCACCAATGCAGCTCGATATTAGAGTCACAGTTCTGGTTGCCTAGTGATGGACACACCGGGAGTCCTACCAGGAGTGAGTTGCAGTAATCCAGACGTGAGATGACGAGTGCCTGGATGACTACCTGGGCTGCTTCCTGGGTGAGGTAAGGTCGCGCTCTGGGAATGTTATAGAGCATAAACCTGCAGGAATGAGTCACAGCCTTAATGTTTGCAGAGACCGAGAGGGTAACATCCAGGGTCACGCCAAGGTTCATGCCAAGGGACACTCTGCAGTTCTCAAATGTGGTGTCCTGGAGCGGACAGGCCTCACCACGGACGAAGAGCAGCTCAGTCTTGTCAGGGTTGAGCTTGAGGTGGTGTGCAGACATCCACATGGAGATATCAGCCAGGCATGGAGAGACGCGGGTTTTCACCTGGATGTCAAAAGGCTGGAAGGAGAGAAATAGTTGAGTGTCATCAGCATGTCAGTGATAGGAGAGTCCATGTGAGGTTATGACAGAGCCAATGGATTTGGTGTAGAGAGAGAAAAATAGAGGGCCTAGAACAGAGCCTTGGGGAACACCGGTATAGAGTGTCCGTGCAGCAGACATAGATCCTCTCCATATCAGCAAGTAAGAGCGGCCTGCCAGGTAGGATGCAATCCAGGAGTGTGCAGAGCCAGAGATGCCGAGAGATCTGAGAGTGTGGAAAGCAGGATGTGATGGTTCACAGTGTCAAAGGATCTAGAAGAATGAGAACAGATGAGAGTTAGATGGGCCTTGCAAAGAGCTTCTGTTACATGGAGTCGAGCAGTCTCACTTGGAGGTCGAGGATTTCAGTCAGATGCCTTAACCACGAGGCCACCTTGCAGCCCCAAAATGGTCAAGGGTCCATTGTAAGGGCACACCTGTTGTATCTGACACATAGGAAAAATTATTTTGAGTTATTTCATCCACATCATTGACTTCTTTGCCCTTGGTTGTGAGAGTATTACATACATCTTAACAATAAATACATTCAATACATAAAGGAATGTAAAGCAAATGTGTTAGTAACAGTGCAAGTGTATTAGATCAGTACATTGGACGGATCAACAAATTAGACATCCTGGTAAATGAGTAGAAAACAGAATGAAGAGCAGTTATACAGTAACAGAAGGACGATTATTACAATGCTGCCCACTCTTACCCTGCTTCCTCTACACCTCAAACCAGTCGGCAAGATCTCATCATATCATCCCTATGAGATCCTCATTTTATGGCTAATTGATCCCCTCCCTCCCACACTCATGACTGATCAATTACACACAGGCCTCCGTTTTCTCACACAAGCCCTTGTGTCCATTTTCACTCTCCAGACACAAACAGTGGCTTTACTGATCAGTCCAGAATGTAAGAAAAAGAAGTTGGGAAAACCTCAGCTACGGTTAATGTTGGTCTGGCTACAGGGTGTTACATTACTAACATTCTACTCATTTAACCACTTCAAGGTCTTTTCTGGTCTGCCCTATTTTAAGCGGCTTTGCATCACTCTCATGCAGTTCAATTACAATTATATAGTTGGCAAATGTGTAAATCCTCCAAAATATATACAGACTTCCATGTTGAATGTACAGTGTGATAAGACTGATGTTTTGATAAAAAAGTTAGTTGAAGAAGCATGGGATGAGTCTTTGACCATACGACACCTGACATTGCTGACATGACAATTCTTAAAATGGAATTGGACATAACAAATTTGGAGGGGAGACAAATGGAAGAAAAAAAAAACAAGGGATTCGCATTGAGTTTGGTTAACATTTGAAGAAGGGAAACGTCCATCTTGTGTAGCCTGTCCTAGCCCTGACCGTGCAGTCTACGTTCCAGGTCACACTGTGGGTGAAGCAGAGTGTGTCTGCTTTCAACAACACTCCAGGCTCACTGACACGCATGAAATCCATCTATGTAGTGTCAAAGGTGTCAAAATAGTTCCCCTTTCCATTCAGCATTGCACACCATCTGACTGTCCAGCCACCAGGAATACCAAAGGGGAAAATCGCTGGATCCTCACTGAGCTGGTACCCTGAGTAATGGCACAAGGCTTCCGGCTAAATGAAAATGGCTTCAATCAGTATGGGTGTCCGATACGTACTTAAAAATATTTTAACATGTTTTTGCATGTGTGACATCGAGCGAGACGTCAGACAGTTAGCCTCTCTAAACAAGTCGATAAACAAGTTGAACATCAAAGTCAGGGAATTCTCTAGCAAATCATTTATTTGAGGTGACTGATATAGTAGCAGCTACGTGTAGCATAACTTGATGTCGGCAGCCAGCCACCACATGGTATGGGTGGGGGCTGCAAGTGGGATAAAAACAAGGAATTTTGGAGAATTCCAAATATGTCAGCTTTTCCCATACCTTCCAGCATGTTCCAAATACTGAGGTCACTGTCCCGACTTTGCTTTCATTAACAGCATCGTCAAGGCAACACGATAGCAGGAAAGACACCTGCTCACTTGGCAGGCCACATGGAGGAAAACATCGGAGTAACTAAATTTACCCTAGTTGTTCCTTCAAGCAGCCTTTGACATAAATCTGTCAGTCTTTATGAATATCAAAAATAACTGGTGTGTGTGGCCTTGTCCCTGCTATAGAAAAGGACTGCATCAACACGATATGTTAAGCAAAATCTGTCCTAAAATAATAACCATCATTGTATTCAGACAGGCATTTGTGTTGATGTAGACGATGAATTTCCCCAAACATGGGTTGTACTCAAGATTGTGGGAAAAAAAATTATAATGTAGGTCGACATTTACTTAATACATAATGTCTGGATTACATCAAACCATGAAAGGTACTAAAGGGTTTTACGGAGTAGTTTCTGATTACCTCTAACAAATGTTTAACTTCAAACAAGTTTAAGCTACAAAGACTTTTTACTTCACTGCTGCCCCGCTTCCTTCACAAAACTGCTTAGAATAGAGTGAACAGTGGTTCCCCAGGGAAATGAGACCTAGAACCCTGACTTTGCATGGGCACTCTACCAGCTGAACTACACCCAACTACATCTCTTGACCCAACTTCTAGAGAAGAGTTCATACACAAATATTGCCTAATAATACTAATCTATCAGTGTTGGGTAAAGCTACTTTTCAGTTACATTCCAGTTACATTCCAGTTACATGTTGAGTTCACAAGTTTTGGGAAGTCCCTAAGTAAGACATAATGATCAGGTAAATGGAGTTAATATCTTAAAAGTAACCTTTAAAACAAATAGAAAGAGTAAAGAAAATATCAATAATTGTCACCAGTAAGAAATGAACTCCATTTACCTGATCATTTTATCTTAATTAGGTACTTTCCAAAATTTGTGAATTCAGCAAGTAACCGGAATGTAACTGTACAAGCTACAGTACCCAACAATCTAATATAATCTATATATTTGTGCATTCCTTTCTGACATATTTTTGTTTTTTCCATATGGTCATAAAACGCTTTCAAAATCTAAATGGGTTTAAAGGCAAACAAAAAAAGAAAAGCAAACTCCTGGTGTAAACAGAAAGACAGACAACCAAAGAGACAGGGATAGCTTGTCACAGCACGGAGTCTAGGCAAGCAAGCTAGGTTGTTACCTTTCAACTGTGGCTGCCCACTTTGTTAGCACAGATTACATTACAGGAATTTGTGTTCTTGCTAAATTGTCGCAACCAAATGTGAGTTACAGTACACTCAGTGGATTCTTAGCAATATAGAAGTGTGGGCTACTATTCTCTGTGATGTCTCGAGCTATGAGTGGAGCCATTTGATTGTAGACATAGCCTGTCCTTTTGTCAATGAAAAGATTAAATTACAGAAAATATGAACATAGCCAAATGGGACTAGGAAAGTGTTTTTTTAAATTAAATTAGGATACATGATTGGAATTTTCAAAATATAATTTGGGAGCTGTTGCAATGATGCAATGAGACAGGGCCGTAGTTACACCTGTATATTGAATGTTTAATAGAAGGTTGCGTGAAACTACTTTTCTATTACGTGTACTTACAGTTTTTGCTTTTGGTTCTATACTTTTTAAATGTGTATCAGCAGAGATTCCTTTTAGTGAGACTTTACACTAACCCCCCACGAAAACCTCCAGTCTGAAATGCAGATCAGATGCATTCATGTTCAGAATGTTTCGGGGGGGTTTACATACTGAAAACGCAGATGTATGATATGATGGTTGACCATTCATGTAAAAGTTTCACATCTCATCAAAAGGTGTAGGAACGAGTTTGATACTGGGGGGACACACCATACATTTTTCACAAATTGTTCTTATTATAAGGGGGACTACATTGCCTGACATGTCCCCCCCGTACCCCCCTGTTCCTACGCCCTTGGTCTCATCCATAAATCATACACTTTCTTGGCCATACTGTAGCAGAGCCAGGAGGGAGTGTTTGCCCAGAATGTTAACAAAGTTTATAAATACAAAGTACTACAGGGAATAGTTGTGCAATGCACTTTTGATATTAACTGTTTTGCGTGTATTGTTCACAGGAAAATGCATCATCATCAAATTCAAAGCAACTTCCTCTTTTTGCATTGTAAAGCATCTGTGTATAAGGCATCTAATTTTAGAGTTGCTGTTGCATGCACACATGCAAGCACAAGCTCTTGTGGGCACATTGCATAAACAATGCACTGTTACCATGGTTACTCCACGGATAATTTGTCTGAAAAATGTCTACGAAAATATTTATTTTGTCTCTATAAAATGTGGAATATATTGATATAAATTTGTTCAGTTGCCTGTCCTGTTTGTCCTTGGTAGAACGTAGTAAATGTGAAAGATTAAATGTCCATAGGAAGGTAGCAATAATGACATTTTAGGGACACCAGTCTGTACATTGTTTTAACTCATTGACTGAAAACAAAACAATGGAGTGAATTGTGAGGACTGACACCCGATTTTACTGGTGCACTGTCTGTTTCTATTGGTGCTATTGATTGTCTCTGATCTGACCTGAGATGTCAATCCCCATTTGAAAATATCCATTTAAAAACAAATGACTGTGTGTTTTAGAGACTGTATAATCCCTACTTCACCTATCAAGGAATCATTATTTTGATGGCTGAGGAGAAGATCAACACCATAGGAGATTATACCTGGATTAGACTTTTCCTCCTTTGACCAACTGAGGAAAACCAATGACCTCCCCAGAAGTGATAATACTATGTTGTTCGGAACCTTTCTTTGTTACCATCAGAAACAAGGTCCTAAACAAAAACATTGAGGGAGCTTTCTAAAACACAGAGCACGAGGATCCTGCGAACACTTATATGAACAAATGAAAATGACAAAACATACACAAATCCTCATAATTATATCTAGTTAATAAATGCAGTGTATGGAAGTGATATGCAGTTGTGTGTGTTGGTCGTTGTGTGAATGTGCGTGTGACGTGCAGTCCCATTCAGAGATAGAGTACTGCAGAGATTTGCTTTGTTCTCTCTGCACATGAGGACGTGTGCACGTGTTTCTGCAGAGCTCAATGCAGGAGAACAGCAGTATATTTTGCAGACACAAAACCACTCTCTCAGTTTCCATCTCTCCCTGAATCTTTACTACACATTCACTGTTTCAGTTTTGTCTCTATCTCTCCCTGACGCTTTACACCACATTCATACTCTTCCCTCCTCCTCCTCCTCGCATCCATCTGTTCCTCTCTTCTTCTCACACAGACTTGATCTCAGTCTCCAATGTCATAAGATCTCGCCTGCTGTCTTCGTAGTACCTTGTGACTCATTTTATTGAATGAGTCTTGTCAGTTTCACCTTGAACGCTCACACCAGATCCCATCAGCATTCTGTGTATCAATTCCCTGCGTCACTCGGGGGTCAATTTGTTCCACTCAGTGTGATGACAAAGCAAGCCTAGTCACTTTCCTCTTTCACACATTCCCTCCCCTTTGATCTCCTCCTCAAACACTATACCCATCACCCCATCATCAACCCAGCCTCCTCCCCTCTGACTCTGCTGCAGTGTGGGCAATTCCCAGCAGATATCTGCAGTGTCTGGGCAGGCAGGGTTGTAGAACGCGAGAGGGAGAGAGAGATAGTGGGTGTAGGATGAAGCTGATACCTGACACAGATATCTGGCTAACCTGAGCTGTTCCAGTGAAGGGTGCAGTCACGCAGCCAGTGAATCAGCTTCCCTAACACCCATGGAGAAAAAACAGAGAGAATAATAGAGAATGAGAAAATGGTAGGTCACCATATAGTACACACACACTGTGATCTTTCTATCCTTGTGAGGGCCTGAGCCCTAGCAATGACTGAGGAATGAATGGTTCGAGTAGGAGTTTGGCATAGAAATGGAATGGATAGAAAGGCCATTCCAATTCAAATCAATGTAGCAGAATGGTCAGAGCGGAAGCCATTTTTATGTGTACCATTCCAATGCAAAGATCTAGCGGCCTATTCCCACATTAAACCCATTTGCGTGTTGTCACCGTGACAACTAACAACAATAGCCATTTTGTTGTGTGCTAATATAATGACCACGCCAAGCAGTTCAATGGCCTTTATATCCATTATTTGTCTATGGAGTTTGGTATAGCAGATTAAGCTGCCGACTCCGGTCTACTAAGTTCTTAACAAGTAATAATTTATCATCAAAAGGTTCATTATATAACTCTATATGCAGCCTTTTTACCAACAACCCTTTTATCTGCAAGACAAGGTTCTTCCTAGAACAGCCTAATTAGCCTTTAAAATACATTCTTAATGGCAATAATGAACATGTGTAATAGGTGCCTTTCCATTTTTGATGCACAATGGGGGTTTCATCTATAGAAATACTTGGGAGCATGAAGAATGGAGGTCGTTCTGGACATATAGTGTAGCAGACCTCATCTCTCAGCCCATAGTCCCCAAATTCAACTGCAAATGCAATTGATAATGACTTCTCTAGTCTCAAAATTATTTAACCCCTTCATGAAAAGCATCTTTAGTACTTAGTAGAGCATCCTTTTACTGGTATGACCTGGTGCAAATGAGATGCATAGCCAGACACCAGCCTCTGGCAGGCAGCGTTCCTGAGGAATCTTAGCCTATTCCTCATGAGCATAATATTCAGTAATATTCTTGGGTTAGCCTGCTGCAACTACCTTCCTCAAATCCCACAAGAGATTTTTTACGAGGTTCAAGTCAAGTGACTGTGATGGCCATTGTAGAATTTCTAGGACTTCTTCTGCACCCAAGCCTTGGTGAAATTTTAGTGAATGCTTGGGATCATTGTCCTGTTGGAAGTTTCAATCACAGATGGCATTAAGTTTTCTCTTAGGATTTCCTGATACTTCAATGAAACCATCTTGCCTTCCACACGCTGCAGGTTTCCTGAGCCAAGTAGCCCCAGAGCTGACCAGTTTTTGTCTATATAATGTTTTTTCACTTATTCAATATATGTGCATTTCATGTCAACATGTCTTGTTCATTGTTATCTGATTCCACAAATTAAAGACTCCTGTAACAGTTTCGTTTCTGATCCTAATGGGATTATTGACACCATGACTTTCTATTCATCACTTTACACATCTGAGTTCCCTTCGGACACCACCAACATGACTCAGTTTTTGCATTCTTTGGAGATTCCCACAGTCCTGGCTGAAGCTGCAGAGGGTCTTGACTCCCCCTGACCTTCGAAGAGGTGGCTGAGGCTATCAAATCTATGCAAAGCAACAAAGCTCCAGGTCCAGATGGATTTCACACCCAGCTGGCCCCTTTGCTATTATCAATGTTTAACGAGTCACTGGAACTTAATGTGTTGCCTCCGACCTTAACAAAAGCCTCAATAGCACTTCTTCTCAAGAAGGGCAAGGACCCCACCTCCTATTCTTCATACAGGCCCCTTAGCCTCCTTAATGTTGATGTGAAAGTGCTTGCAAAGTTGATAGCAAGGTGTCTTGATGTAGTCTTACCAGGTGTTATTTTGGAGGAACAGACTGGCTTTATAAAGGGTAAACATTCAGCTTGCAATATTCTGACCATGGTCAATATTTATAGAATTTAATGAGAGTACCTATATGCTGTGCGTGTGTGGAGTTGGGGAAAAATTCAGCTTGTGAACCTGGCTTCTGTATGCATCCCCAAGGGTTAGGGTATATACCAATATATACACTCGCTCCGACTACTTTGCCCTGGAACGCAGGACCAGGCAGGGTTGCCCTTTGTCTCATTTACTCTTTGCCATTGCTATTAAGCCCCTTTCGATAGCATTGCAGGCCTCTGCCTCTTTACAGGGTGTATCGCGGGAGGGTGTTGAGCATAGGCTATCTTTGTATACTGATGATATGCTGCTCTATGTTCATAACCCTGCAACTTCACCCTCCATTCTTTCCCTTCTGGAGAAATGTTGTTTTTCTGGTTACAAGCTTAATCTCCAAAAGAGTGATACCCTCCAATCAATCCAGCAGTGTTGCAGCTCCAGCAGATAGACTTGCCTTTTTAGCTTAACCGCTCTGGCTTCAAGTACCTTGGAATGAACGTATCTCTTCTCTGCCAACTTCCCCTCCTTCTCATTCAGATGAATGCTGATTATCAGAGGTGGGGTCATTTAAGTTTAAGTGAATAGTTTGCCTACATTTCTTTACCTTTTTCAGTCTATTCATTTTTTTCTTGCCAAAGTTGTTTTTCAACTTGGTTAATCATGTCACTTTATTAATTTAAGGAAGAAAGGTACCCATGGTCATTAGGTCTTTATTTTTTTTTGGGGGGGGTCAGCTTCAGTATTTGACAACATGGTTGTCATTGTTCTATATTGTGCATCATTTCCAATCCCACTTTTTTGTTTTTTTATTATTGCCCCCTACACTCCACACCCATCCCAACCCTTACCTAACCGTGACCAAATGTTGAGACCAATTACCTGTGCCATTTTAATATTTATCTCTAGCTTATACATTTTGTGTTATTTACAATATTTACAAATCTTGTGCGTTTTACATATCCCAGTTTCACTTGATCCATTAGGTCTTTACTCGAGGGATGCAAATTCAGTGGAGGGCTTGAACTTCCCAATTGTCTTTATTTCTATTGGGCAGCCAACTTTCAAATGCTCCCATTCTGTACTGCATTTGCCACCTGGAGATACTATCATGCTCGTCTACATCTTTGGAGGCTTTACTTTGTTCTGCTCTCCCAATCATCCTTTCTTGCTACAATGGTAACCCTGTATTACCGTCCACACTAAAGATTTAATACCAGTTCTGGCGTCATTTCAAATTCTCCTCTGTATCCGTCATGGGCCCTATTGACAAAAACCACATATTCTCCCCTCTCATATTGACAATGCCTTCTCTCTATGGGCAAGGAAGGGTATTAAGAACTTTCATGACCTTTAAGACAGTGGTGTATTCTCTAGCTTCCCTAATCTGGCTTCTAAACACTCTCTGCCTCCATCAATTTTTTTCCGCTACCTCCAGATAACACATTTGGCTTCCTCACAATTCTCTGACTTTCCTGGTTTGCCTCCAAACCAGGCCTGGGAGGCTCTATTGACTCATGCAAGGAGTAAACTTTTGGGTCTTTTCATGCATTATGGGTTTCAACAAACACTCCTCCAACAAAACTAAATCTGCCTGGCAGCAGGAAATGGGTGTTGAATTCAGTGAGGAGTGGTGGGGTGAGGCGATAGAGTTAGCTCAACCACATCACGTGCCCATTTAAGACATATACAGTTTAAGGTGGTTCATAGAGTTCACTTTCCAAACTGTCTGAAATTTACCCTACTGTAGTTGATGTTTGTGACAGATGTCAGACCTCCCTGTGTTACTTTTATCATATTTCTTTCCATGCCCTAGGCTGAAAGGCTACTGGGACGCTGTCTTCAAGGTCTTATCTAAAGTACTTATGTTTCTGACATAACAGTCACTAAAAACCTCTTCTCGATGTGTTCTGTAATTCCCAACTCATCATCGTCAGTTTCCAAACAAAACCTTTGATGACGTATTTCGCATCATTTTACGTCACCGAAGGAGAACTACAGCTACATTGAGGGGAGGTGTTTTGTTGACTTCCTATTCTTCCTTCGCCCTGCCCCTGAATTTAATTGATTGGATTATATAACTTCAGTAGCGAGTTTGAGAATATTGCATTTTACATTCTTCCATTAAGTGTGTAGCTGAATAAAAAGATTTTGAGAAGGATTTTGATTTCTATAATGGCTAGTGCAAATAACAAAATACCAGAAGAGCTGGATGATTTCAACTATGATCTAGTTTTATTGAATGGTATTTCAGTTCATGAAAATGTTTTTTCATTAAGAGTTTCAGTCATAGTTTACGATAATAACCTTGGCCAACACTTTCCAGCCCAACCTCATCCATAAAAAATATCTTTGAATTTTTTTTAAAAAGTACTAGTAATTTGCTGCCAGTACTTTTTTTTATTAATCGACGGACATTTCATTCTAGACAATAACCGAAAAAATACTGAGTGAACAAAATAAATGTCCGTTAACACACAGATCTGATATTACTTTATAAAGGACATCTACTGTGTTTATAACATATTTTCTGTTATTGTTTTGAAGAAAATGTCTGTAGAATAATGGAAAAAATACTGGCAGAAAATTACCAGTACTTTTTACTGTTTTTTCACAGATATTTTTTACAGTGTAGCACATAGCCTTCATCCCCAAAAAACCACAGGCCACAGCCTCCAATCCAAACTGAATGACAGCACACAGCAGGGATGTGCTGTGAGGTTGTGAATGGGATGGCAAAGGCTTAACTAAAGCCGGTGTGCGGTCTGAATTAGATTTGAATCCCGAGTTACGGATAATTTGAAGCAATATAATGCAGCTGTGTAAAAAAAGCAACTTCAAAGCTGATGCTCGGTGTGTTCTGATTGTCTAGACAATTACCTCCTTCTTCTAACTACATACTTCCGTAACTTCATAAGGCAACATACTGTACTTCACTAATACTAACACACTTGCCAAATATGCTAAACAGGCTGTGAAAAAATGTCTTTCTTGTTTGTCCTCTCGAGCTTTCACTCCAAATATTCACAACAATTGAACCTTAATAATTGAATAGTATTGAAAAAATAAATGTGGCAGAAATCAAATATATAACTTAAGCACCCTTTGAGAATTATCACGAATAAAATCACAGAAGAACATGCAAATTCAGAATTTATGTTATTTAGTTTATCTGAGTGAGTAGAAACACTTAAGTGGCAAGTCATGACATCCTGTTTCACTGGGGTATTAATATGAGATGACCAAAAGAGAAAACAATTCTGTGTTCACTCAATTTCCTCTTCACTGCAGTTGAATGGCGTTAGACAGCACTGTGTTAACATTTTCACTGCAGTTAACTGGCCTTAGCACTATGTGAACCTCTTCACTAAAGTTGACTGGTTTTAGATAGCATTGTGTTGGTGAGTGAACATGTTTGAGTGAAAGACTGATGTAGGGCATTTGGAGGGTGACTGAGTTGGTTTTACTGCAGTCCGCAGGGACAGAGCTGGGTTTGTATCCAGGGTGTGTGTGTTCCATGTATGTGTGTTCATGTGGGGACATGATGTCCCCGCAGAGATAGTAAAATCAGACAAATAGGTCCTTGCAAGGATTTTGCGGCAGGCTCCAGCTAGTGAATATATTTTATTATATATCTTTTATATCTTATTTTTTATTGTTGTTTACTATTATAACTGCATTGCTGAGCTGTGGCACAGAATATTGACTGTAAATGCATCTGCATCTCCTGTACATGTGACAAAACAAATGTAAAACTTGTGTATACAATTCTTAGCTTAGGTTTAGGGACAAAAAATATAAATGGGCATAGTGTTATTTTGCGCTTACATTTAGATTTAGGAATTACAGGTTAGGTTTAGGGTTCGCTAAGCTATAGAGTTTCAGGTTTAGGGTTATGTTTAAGGCTAGCGAATAATGAATATGGGGTTAGGTATCAGGTGCCCACAAGGACAAAAGAACACCACATGCATTCCCTTGTGTCTTGTTAGAGTCTTGAACCAAACTAGGGAAAACATGTTGCCAACACCCCCCCCCCCCCACGCACAGAACAATCTTGTCTATAAACATGTGAGCCCTGTCTGCCGGGAGGGTTGAGTCATGTGTCACTGTGTCACCCACCAGTGTCCTAGAAAAACATCAGGATTAAAACAGGGCAGGAGAGAGAAAAACGGTGTTAGGAGCCTGTAATGGATACGAAGCAGTTGGTAACAAGTTGACCATGATGTAGTCTCTGCACACACATTGTGTACTGTAAGTGTGTATACATGCTCTGGTAGCCAATGTCTGATTTAAGGGTGAACACTGAGTCCACAACAGACACCAGGATAACGAACAAGGTACAAGGAACAAATATGACCCATTTGAAATGAAATGAGAATGTTCCAGAAATTTCTATGAAGTAGGGCAGGAGGAAGTGTCAAGAGAGAAAGTAACCTTCATCTAGAGTGCTAAAAACAACTTGAGCATTTAATAGGAGGGAAAGAAATAGGTAAATTAGAGGCCGTGCCAGAGAACGAAAGGACATGCCGACTGGGGGGGCAGGGCAGATTAAATATAGCCAAGGCATGACCAAGAGAGAGAGAGAGAGAGAGAGAGAGAGAGAGAGAGAGAGAGAGAGAGAGAGAGAGAGAGAGAGAGAGAGAGAGAGAGAGCAAGAGAGATAGAAAGGAAAACAGAAAGAAAGAAAGAGGGAAAGAAGAGAGAGAGATAAATACAGAGAGAGAGAAAGGAAAAAAGAAAGAAAGA